>JAGDYQ010000086.1:808544-1072853 GCA_021962125.1 Bulinus truncatus | reverse complement strand
CCCGCTCAAGAAATCACAAAACATGTAAAGAAAAAAAAAGTTTATTCTAGCCTATATAAAAATTACATTAAAGTATTAAATTATTTATTACTGTTGCATTTAATTCAGTTTCACTCTGTTGCGCGTTTGTAAGGTTTACGCACATTTGAGATGTTTTTGCGGTCCATTTCTACCACTTGAAAAATGTTTTGAAAATGTTCATCCCTTCGCGCTGCTTCAACAAAGTCAGATGCCAGTTTCACTCCTCTCTCGGCACAATCGTTAACAACGTTAATAGCAGCAACATTTTCTGCACTGGCAATGTAAGAAGCTGTTTGGCACCAATCATCAACAGGCAGTTGGAGGAATCGTGTGTTCAGTTGAAGTCTGTATATAGTAAACCACGAGTCAACTCCAGCCAGATCACACAACTGAGTTTTAGAATCAATTGATTGGAATCGTGGTTTTCCCCAACCATTTCCAAATCGATTCTGTGGAGTTTGGAGGGCAACCACTGGTCGAAGCCTTAGCAGACCATCTGCTAGAGCTCGCTTTTCCAACACAGGTACTTCATTGCTGAACAGAGCAAGTAGGATCATTTCAGCAGTGAGGTACCACAGATGCCTATTCAGGGCACGGATTGCTGACTTGTCTCTGTTGACATCGTTGTAATCCAAAAGTCGCTTGTAGAGCTGTAGATCATTCCATGGTGCATTCACACTCTTTTTGCAAGTGAGCCACCACACGACATAAACATGTGTTACAAATTTAGCAAATGCACCAATCTTTGGCACTTGATCACGTGTGGTAATAGTACCTGGAGGCAATAGTTGAATTTGTTTTTCACACAGTGCAATCTTGAGGCAATATATCAGCTTTGCCATCCATCGTGCTTTGTGCAGGGCACCTGGTCTTTTAAAGTTAACCTCCTTATTTATAGCATTCAGGTAAACAAGGGACAGCTTAAGGAATTCGTGGTAGTCGTCTCGCAAGAATTCGGTTTGTTTACTAGAGTTGGCATGTGCAATTACCGCATCTCTCATTATCGTCAGTCGCTCTTGAGCCTTCAGATCATGATCAGCTAACGTAAACAAACGACGTACATGAATGAGACCAATCATGTGCCACCAATTCCCAATTACTTCGCAGCTTGGTGAACAAAGTTATATCCGGGGATTTTGAAACTTCTATTTTTATGTCTGCAAACACATGCGAGAGGATAACTTCACCAATGTGATGGCGACAACCTGACCACAGAACAGCCGTTGCAGCTTATTTTGTATGGCAATGCAGGAAGCAGTCTGATGACCAGTGTTAGACCTTTTTGTGTCGAATGTCATATTAACGATACAATCATTACAATGCCACTCTGTCATTAGCTTCATGGTTAATTCTGCAATTATTTCACCAACGGGTTTCTTTGTTGCCTTGGCATAATTTGGCACTCCTAGAAGTTTCAATGGCTTTGCATCACCGACAACAACTGTTATGCGTTCTTCAGTGACACGATGATTTTTTAGAGAAGGTGTCAGTTTGCCATCCCAGTGGAGAGTGCAGAGTTTGGGTGGTTCCCAGGAGTCGTGGATCTTTGTAGATATCTCACTTATAACTTTGCGACGTGAACGATCTGCAGTGGCATAGGAAGAAGCCACCATTGATACATCACCCCCAGACTCGCTAATAAGGCCCTGTGTGAAAGCTGCCTGCTGTGTTGGTGTAATCTTTAATCTTGTCTCTAGTGACACAAGATTTGGTCGCTTAAAACATCTGGAGGTACAAATACCAAAGCTCCTGTTGGCTTTCTTCGCCTTTGCAATGGCATTATATCATCCAAACAGTTATCAACAAACTCCATATTATCTTCAGATTTAGAAGTAGAATCATCGGGTTCATCACTGCTACCCTCGCTGGAAGGCACTGATATCGTTGAACATGCTGCATTTTCTTCTCTTGCGCGTTTCTAACGTTCTAATGTTGCGACATCTCGTAAATGGCGTCGAGCGACTTTTTTGCAAGTGTTTTGTCAAATGATCCAAAGCTGGAAGACCTGTCTCCTTTCATAGACCTCAAGAATGCTTGATCTTCTACATTCTTGATAATAGTCTCGACATTTGGTGGCCACAGTTGAAAAGTTGTTGCCAACATAGATTTCATTTGTTCCAGTTTACGTTTGGTGGCTGGTGTGTTTCGGCGACTTTTATCAATTGAATGAAGTTTATTGTATTCATCAAGAAGCTGAACAATCTTCTCACAAGCTCTCCTCTCTGTCACCATTGGAATGTTTGCTTTTTCGTAGAAAGGTCACCAAGAGAACCTGGACGCTCACTGTGTGCTGCTACATTGCAGTGATACATCATGCACCTCAAAACTTGTAAACAAGTTGGTAGTCGAAGAATTCCAGTAATTATAGCATCATCAACACAGATTGCAGGGCCAATGCCAAACAATTCAGTTTTCAGAAGAGTTTCTTTGTTCGCGAGGCAGGAGACGCAGTAATAACTGGATATGCAACTGTTGAAGTGATGCCAGGGTCAGCCAGCATTTCCTTAGAAGGTGTAAACATTTTATTGTTGTTTTTCATATCATTTCCATGTTCTGATTTTATAGGTCGTGTGTATCAGAAATTAAAATAATATAAATAAAGAAATTAAAATGCTTGCCTTGGTCATCAATATGCGGTAAGGAAAAGTGTTGTTTTTGTTAATAAAATGTGAATTTTAAATGTTATTTCTAGCACAACTGCTTATCAAAATCAATCATAGCTACCAAACATTATAAAACCAAAGACGATAAAACAATTTATATAGCGCTTCACTTTTTGTATGTAAGTCTGTAAGACTTTACAAGTAGGATGGTTTTATCTAAATTTCGCTTAATTATGCAAACTTTGTTGAAGTCCGGGGGTCCTCTAAATATTGTCAAATATTTTTTACACAATGCTTTTTTTGATCAATGGAACAAATTTAAATAGCAGACAGATCAATTATTAAAAATTTTTTTTGGTGATGCACCCTAATATATATATATATATATATATATATATATATATATATATATATATATATAATATATATATATATATACTTTGGCACCACCCGATAGCTTATTTTTCTTTAGTTTTCCATAGTGACGTCACCAAACCTTGTTATTTCATTCATACTTTCATTTAAACCAGTGGTTCCCAAAGTGCTCCCTACGGACCTCTAGGGGTCCCCGGTACCTTTCAGGGGGTCCGTGGAAGATTAAAATTCATTTGGGGGTCCCTGAACAGCTTCAGGTGGTTCGAGTAAGGTTTAATATAAAATTATTTTACCAGCTGTAATGAGGTAACACGTACCGTGTTGCACAAACAAGATTTCAACATTGTAAAAAGAATTCCACTGATTAATAATAAAGTACAAAGAAGGATTTACGAAATGTCTCAGTCCATAGAAAATTCTTTATTTGATTACTTAAAAACATCTTAATTCTCTATACAGCTTGTGGTAAAAGAAGAATTTTTTTTTCAAGAATTGTTAACTGCGTAATGTTTGGAAACGAAATGTGAAACGTTATTTGCTGAATTAAAAAGATTTTTCAATGTAAAAGCTGTACCCTTGACTAATACCATTTCTGTTGCTACTGCCGGTGCTTCGGCAATAATAGGAAGATACCAAGGCTTTCTGGCATATTTAAAACAAGCTGTAAACATGTATTTTCAGTACATTGTGTCATTCATCGCAAAAAATCTTCGTAAAAATGTGCATGGATCACTAGATTATATCATTAAAGCAGTTAATAAAAGCAAAATGAATGCCTTAAATGAGAGATTATTTTATCAACTTTGTTTTAAAAATGACAATGACTATAATCATTTACTACTTCACACAGAAGTACGTTGGTTGTCTAAAGGTCCATGTTTAAATCAATTTTATGTGCTCTTTGACTAGGTGTTGGAATTCCTCGAACGCAAAGACAATGATTTGCGACGCAATTTAATGAATAAAAAGTGACATAGCCCATATGACTGATCTATCTGACAAATTTACAAAACTTACTTGAAACTACAAATTGACCAATTAAATTTAAGTAAAACTAAAAGCGTTTGTGGCAAAGCGTCTTCTGTACAAACAAAACTTGGGAAGAGGAGAATGTTCTCAGTTTCCAAATCTTTCGAAATTGCAAAAAAAAAAAGAGATGAATATTTCCTTGCTTGCTATCAAAAATTATCGGCTCTTCATGAAGACCTGAACCAAATATTTGAAGATATTCTTCACTTTTATATTTCCAACAGGGTGTTGAACCCTTTCTAGGGTGGACAAACTCAAATCCCAAACACATATGAATCCGTAGAAATACAGGAGCAGCATATTGAAATATCACAAATGAGGAACTTAAGCCAATGTTTGAAGAAGGATACCACAAATTCTGGTTACAAAAACATATTCCAATTTTATATCCTGCATTATGGGTTATTGTACAGAAGTTGGTGACTGCTTTCCCGTCTTCTTATGTGGTAGAACTGTGATTCAGGGCCGTTATGAACCTCACCACACACAAAAAATAACCTGCTAGAAATTAGAACTCGTGTGGCTTTGCGGTTGCTACCTACAAAATTGAGCCAGACATCAATACGTCCATAAAATCAAGTTCATCCAAGTCATTCATTTTTTTTATTTTTTTTTAAACAAAATTATAAGTTTAAAAGATACTTCTTCAACAAAATGTTTTTTTTTAATTTGTAATTTTTATGCATTTATGTAGTATTTTAATTTGGGGGTCCATGGGCAGGTTTTGACCCAAAAAGTGGTCCATGGGTCCAAAAAGTTTGGGAACCACTGATTTAAACCATTATCTATTTCCATAAAAACGCAAATTAAAATGCATTTCAAATCTAAATCAATATCACTTTAATGTTCAATTAAAAATCTATCTTCAAGTTAGTTATCTAAATATGCGAGGAATTTTATCCAAATCGTGACAAAATCCACTAAATTAAAAAATGTGCAGAAAAATAAATTATTGAACTATTTTTAAACCGTAAACACCCAAAAATAGAGCGTTGTCTGCTCTTTAAAGAAGTTAAACTTTGATAGCTAAATATAGTTTATAGAAAACACGGAATCAAAAGTAGCGGAAGATAAGGTGTCGTATTACTAGACCAGGGGTCGGCAACCTTTTGAGACGGAAGAGCCTAAAGTTATAATTTACAATTTTCTCAATTTTTAAAGAGTCACTAAATTTGTTGTTTCAATATTATGGTATTTGATTAGGCCACAATTTGACATAAAACAAGCCGCAACTTGACGTCGAAAGAACCGCATGCGGCTCGCGAGCCGCAGGTTGCTGACCCCTGTACTAGACTAAATACGATTCAAATCAACCTTTTTAATAATATATTTGTACTTACATATAGAACTAAAAGCGATCGACGTTATTGTAGTTTTAAAAAAGCAAAGTAAGTTATTGTTTTAATTTAATTGTATAGCGCTAAATATTTCAAAATTATGTTGCGCTAAGAAAATTTCTTACAAATTTCAAACAATGAAGAAATCCGGCACATTTTAACCGGAACCGGAATCGGAACCGGATTTGTTTAAACTGCCGGAATCCGGCTTAACAAGAACCGGAATCGGATTCCGGTACAGCCTTACTCTTGACCCACACATCCTGTTTACTTTATGTAGGTTAATTTACATGCATTTGTAATCCTAATTTACATCCTTGTAATAATATTCAATTATATATTAAAGTTTTAGTTTCTAGAATAAACAGCTGTACATTATTAGCATAAAATAGTTAAATGTCAACAAAAGGAAACATTTTGATTCTAGGAGACTGACATACGAATATTCCGTTGATTTATAGTATATTTATTATTTCGGTTGGTTTATTACCTCCAGTGTTGATAAAGAAAACACTTAGCAATTTAGCACATTAAGTTTAAAAGAACAATACAGAAAGCTAAAAATATTCAAAAATATTGCAGTAATAATTGTTGGAGATATAATCTCTGTAAATTCTGCTAGAATTTCGGGTTTCCATTTATTGTTCAACATCAGCAACTTAAAGACCCCATATACTGCCTCACCGGCGGCGGAACGAAATATTTTAAGGGGGGGGGGCAAGACAAAATATTACCGAAAGACAAATTTTATCCCCTTAATTCAATAATAGAATATAGTAATTCTGTAGCAAGTATTTAAACGATATTATTAAAAAATAATATATTAAAAAAAAATAATAATGAACATTGAGCACTTCTGTCGTCAACTGATTCGTAATGTCAGTTTGTTTACAAATTTAATAGTGAAATTAGATCAGAAAATTACTGATAATTATCATGAATGATGATGAACATGAAACTGAAACCGGAAACGGGAAACTCAATAAACAAAAAGTAATTTATGAAAAAATAATAAATAATTATATTTTCTTTAAAAATTACATTTGCCGTCATTCGGTAGATGACAATACTTCTCTATACTTATAAGACGCATTTGCTGTCTGTCTGTCTGTTCCCTTAAAACTCAAGATCCAGACAACCAAATAACGTGAAATTTGGTACACATACACAAAATTACATGGGGAATGTTCTTAAACAGGTTTCGTTCCATCTCAATGGGTACTTTAATTGTAATTAATTATTTTGAATATCAAAGACATGAAAATTGGCAAACTTTTACCCCGATTTCAGGTTTTACGAGCTTCTCTCCCACATAGCTATAAATATGATCGGTACGGGGAACCAAATATCACATTACTTACTATATTATTACATTCCATTTTTTCATCCATAGGAATTGTCATCTTTTGCTACAATCATGCCTAAGAGAGAGAGAGAGAGAGAGAGAAAGGGAGGGAGGGAGAGAGGGGGAGGGAGAGAGTGAGGGAGAGAGAGAGGGGGGAGGGGGGAAAGAGGGAGGGAGGGGGAAAGAGAGAGAGAGGGGGAGAGAGAGAGAGAGAGAGAGAGAGAGAGAGAGAGAGAGAGAGAGAGAGAGAGAGAGAGAGAGAGAGGAACTGCCAAAAATGTTGTGTATACATTGCTTTAAGATAAATGTACCCTTTTATTGCATGCAAATAAACCCTTTTTTACGCGTCTTATTTTAAATCTTAATTAAAGGTCAAATTACGCTTCTTAAATAAACAGAAAACCTTATTTTAAACCCGGGAAAAGCCGGATACTTGCAACTAGTTTTAAAATATGCCACAACAACTCTCAATAATGTGATTACTATAAAATGTAAATTAATTATAATTTCTTTCAAATACATGTGTATTAAATTTAAGAAATAAATCAAATGAATTCTGAAAATGATACATATAAACTAAAATGAATTACAAAGTTAAAAAAGTTAAAATTTTAGGGGGGGGGCAGACTGGAAATTCAAGGGGGGGGGGCGCCGCCACCCCTTAAAAGTTTTAGGGGGGGGGCCGCTGCCCCCCTGCTCCGCTGCCAGTGTACTTACTGTCTTATTAATCATGAGATATGTTCTCAAGTTTTTTTTTTTAAGTACTAGTTTATTTATTAATAGCGGTCATTTTTAAGGGAGAGGAAACCACTTTCTATTTTGCAGGAAACTAGCATGTATGTTGTGTCGATTAGGAAAGTTAATCGTTACCAGCCTGCACTTTGTTCAATTGTTTACAATAATTGAACTTCCGCTTTCTCTTCTCACACAGTCTATGGAACCACTTCCATTGTCAAGTGTTTATTGCGAGTGGTTTTAATTACGTTGGTTACAAATAAAAAGGTTTAACTGAACCACACATTCACTTGTTTAGTGCAGGCCTGTCTTGTGTGGGCCCACAAGTATATGGCCCCGGTACATTTCATTTTTATCAGTGGTTAAGCGCATTAATTTGTCCAGTTGCCCTATGATGTTAAGGCAGCCTTGGATAAGTCTTAGTTCTTGTCTCTGTGACCCGGGGATAAATATTTCTAACAAAATAAAAGAGTTAATGAGGGGGGAGGGGGGAAGTCAGAGGGTCGCAGTTTTCAATGATTTTTCGGAGCCAAAGATTGACTATGGGTCATGTTGACATCCTTCCCCACAAGATAAGAACCACTGTGATCTCAAAACAGTCTACATCTTCCACGAATGTTGACATCCCTCCCCAAAAGGTAAGAACCACTGTGATCTCATGGCAGTCTACATCTTCCATAAATGCACTTTTTTTTAAAAACTTACAATAGTTTGGCTGTGAGGGCCGACAGCCACATAGTTTGGCTGTGAGGGCCTAGACAGCCACATAGTTTGGCTGTGAGGGCCTAGACAGCGACATAGTTTGGCTGTGAGGGCCTAGACAGCCACATAGTTTGGCTGTGATGGCCTAGACAGCCACATAGTTTGGCTGTGAGGGCCTAGACAGCCACATGGTTTGGCTGTGAGGGCCTAGACAGCCACATAGTTTGGCTGTGAGGGCCTAGACAGCCACATAGTTTGGCTGTGAGGGCCTAGACAGCCACATGGTTTGGCTGTGAGGGCCTAGACAGCCACATAGTTTGGCTGTGATGGCCTAGGCCGCCCTAGGCAGCCAATAATTTGTCTATGAAGACGTGGACAGTCTGGCTGTGAGGGCCTAGACAGTCACATGGTTTGGCTGTGAGGGCCTAGACAGCCACATGGTTTGGCTGTGAGGCCTAGACAGCCACATAGTTTGGCTGTGAGGGCCTAGACAGCCGCATAGTTTTGCTGTGAGGGCCTAGACAGCCACATGGTTTGGCTGTGAGGGCCTAGACAGCCACATGGTTTGGCTGTGAGGGCCTAGACAGCCACATGGTTTGGCTGTGAGGGCCTAGACAGCCACATAGTTTGGCTGTGAGGGCCTAGACAGCCACATAGTTTGGCTGTGAGGGCCTAGACAGCCACATAATTTGGCTGTGAGGGCCTAGACAGCCACATAGTTTGGTTGTGAGGGCCTAGACAGCCACATGGTTTGGCTGTGAGGGCCTAGACAGCCACATGGTTTGGCTGTGAGGGCCTAGACAGCCACATGGTATCCATATCAAAATAAACGGCTATGGGTGTGACTGGTTATTGTTTCAATAAATCTTGACTACATTTTTTAAATTTCTAAATGATATGGAAAATACGTGTTATGGTCATCTCTCTAATTTAGTACAAATACTGGTCGCAATAGTTTGTGTAAAATAAACTAATTCATTAAAAAAAATTAAAAGAAGTTATATTTATTTTTTTTAAACTGTAATGCTTACGATTTTTCACCAATGAATTAAAAGCAAACACTTTCTTCGAGTTCCAAGACACATGTATGTTGACAGTTTTATCTGGTTTCCAGTTAGTTCGAGTTTTCTCTTCTGTCGGATGTGAAGGTATCGCTGTATTTTAACTGTACTCGTCTATATATTATGTCTTAATTGTATGTTTTTTTTAAATCAATTAGCAAATTAACAATTAATGATTTAATGGCAATCATATTTTTTCTACCACAAGACAAAAAAAAAAGATGCAAAGCAGTCTGAGCCAGTCTTAGTACAAGAAAGATAAAACGGGATAAATATAGAATTTTAAAATCTATTACAGGTTGTGTCCCTTAAATTATTTTCCTCTTTCCAAATGTAAACTTTTACTGCAGATGAGAATAACTTTTAATTGTACAGATTTTAATAGATTTTATTATTTTAAAAATTAATTGCTGTTTTTTTTTTATTTTTATATGACGTATATTTCAATATTTGTTTGTGTACTTTTCTAATTGGTCACTTAAGCATTATTTTTATATTTTTATATGACGTATATTTCAATATTTGTTTGTGTACTTTTCTAATTGGTCGCTTAAGCCTCTCTAATTATTTGTATGGCTAGTACAATGTATTACATAAAGAATTATGTTGTTTTTAATATGTCTAGCTGACTGGTTGACATATTTGGTCATCAATGTAACAAGTATTATGTCTAGATGAATGATCGACATTAGGTCATCAATGTAACAAGTAATGTCTTCATAGTAGTTTGCCAATCAAACTGATAAAATTACACATTTGCAGTCATTGTCTGGATAAAAATCAGTGACGTAAATACCATTAATGGCGCGTCCATTTCCTGAGCCAAAAAGTAATCAAGTGGTAGTAAAGTAAAGTTCCCTTAACACTAACGGGCCATCGGGGCAGATGAAGTGTAGAATGAATATGTTTCGACAACCTCGATAGCACAATGCCCATCCGCCTGTAATCCCCCAACTTAAGTCAGGCACCCATTTAAAGCTGGGTGGACTTGTGGAACGACTTTGACACAAATTTCACCTGGAAAAATTGCCATGGTTCTTACCGAGGATCGAACCCAGGACTCTCAGATCGGCATTTGAGTATTTACACCACTCGGCCATCCGTCACACACTATCGACTATGTTGGGGAAGTTAGAGGTTCAATACAAACATTGTCCCATCAGAGATAAACATGTATTAGTTACACACTGAAATATCTAAAAGAAGAACAACAACAGTCGCGATATTTTAATTATTGTCAAAAGAAACACATCACCACTGCACTAACACACACACCACTTCTATGGTAGCCTACCGGTAGCTTTTATTTTGTTTGTGTATCTTACTATGCTGCTCTTTAAAAGCAAGTTTGTCGGCATTTTTATTTTCCGACCTCATGAATATACCTCATATAGATGAATATAAAAAAAAACTTAACGAAGGTATAATTATGTTACAGCATGCATTGCATGGGCCTAATATGAAATAGTTTATTTTAGGTCTCATTTGTAATGTAATTACTAAATAACAAAAGTAAATACATAAAATGCCCGAACTGTGCAGTTAAATGTGTTTATTTTAATAATTATGCACAGGGCGCCGAGCTAGACGGGTCTCCGAAATAGTAATCTTGAAAACAATGTTCAGCTTCTAAACAATACAAGGGCAATCTACGTCCCGTTAAACGTTTTAATTTGACCCTCAGTACACTCCCCTTTTTTCATTTACATTGATAACATTTACATTTATGTTAGCTCACGTCAAGTATTATAAACACCCCAGTGATCTGCTCTTGGTCCAGTCCTTCAATCAAATTTAAGAACCTATTGTGGTTCTTCAGTAGTTATAAATTTACATCCCTGATCTGCGATTTTGCAGCATATCCATTACGATGAAAAAAAAAGTTATCAGTTGTACATGTAACATTGAATGGTCACAAAAACACTAGATATATACATCAAGAGTAGCTGCAGTGAATAGACTGAAGTAACAAAAGTGAATGGTTTACTTCAAGATATGCCACAGTATGCGGGATGTTATTTTTATAGTAAATCTGAAGCGGCCAATTCGCTACTTTTAATAAGTTCTTATTTATGTGTAGGCTTATGCTCAAATATTGGTCAAGATTATTATTAACGATTGCCTAAGTCAGCAAGTCACTGCCAAGTACATACATATTTAACAACACTAGAGCAATGATGCTTGGAAGTTTATAAGTGGCCATTCAGAGAATGCAGAATGCTGAAATAAAATCACGGCAAGGGCTACAGACAATGATAAAAGATGGTTGTTCCAGACATATTTTTAGAGAAGAGAGAGACGTATGAAGAAGACACTACATACTTAACAGTTAATAGAGGAAGGAATCGTTATTTTACACCAGAATTAAACCTGAAATATATAGTGAAAAATGTTATGTTTTGTAATAGGTGGCACACTTTTCAGAACGATGGGGGGTGCCAAAAAACTCGCTCATGGCGGCTCAATAGCTACCTACGGACTTGGCTTTTATGTAGTGCCATTGGGACGTAGATTGGGAATGTTTCAGTCTGGCTGAGAAATTAAGCTGTGGAGAGTGTTAGTTGTGAGTTAACTTTGATTGTAGGAACATTTGAAACAGGTCAGTCGTTGAGGTTCTAAAAGACTTGAATAGGTTTGTGTGTAGTCTTTCTCCAACATGGATATTGATAGAGAGATGCAAACTAAATATTTCTTATGATTTACAATGATTGAGTGAATAACAGATTGAACATAGCCAGTAGCCTTCATATCTGCTTTCAGTCACAAATCTGTTAATTTTGACAAGTCGTTGTACTGTACAGAATCTCGCTTTGGAAAATAATACATTTGTTAATAAACAGATTTACCAAGTATTCATTTAAAAAGAAAAGAAGAACTTGATGAACACTTTAAATTCAAGATTGGCTAAGAACTGTCTGAAGTTGTTTGGATTATTTAATTAAAGTTCTAGTATTTTTTCTCCCACGTTTTTTTGGGTGTAAGTTTTGCGCCAACACAGACACCAACTCCGGACAAAGTACAAATGCCGACACCGACATCGGGCAATGTACAAACGCCGACACCGACACCGGCGTAAAACTGCCGACACCGACTCCGGCTCTCCAGCCCTGGCTATTACTATATCCTCGCTTTCCTATCAATGTTATGTCATCAGTATATACAAGGTACTGGATGGGTTCTGTAAATATTGTTCCTGTTTTCATAGACTTTGTTTTTTCACTTCTGAGGTAATGTGTTATAGTTCCTCGCTTATCCAACTGGACGTTTCTTATGACTTTTTCTAGGGTTAAGTTGAATAGTATGCAAGAAAGGGAGTCTTCTTGTCTAAGGCCTTGGTTTACTTAATATTCTCTTGAGCTTTCTCCTTGTATTTTCACTTGCTTCTTGAGTTATTTAATGTCATGCGTACTAGTCTAATGAGCTTATTGGGGATACACAACTCCTGCAATGTTTTGTAAAGATAATTTCTATTGATGCTGTCATATGCCATCTTGAAATCTATGAAAAGCTGGGGTCGGTGAATATTATATTTTTCTAGAGTGTTTCGAAGGGAAAAGATGTAATCCGTGGTTGCTCTGTTAGGTCTGAAACCACATTGACAGTCACCTAATACTGTTTCACTGAAATTTCTATTGTGCAGACAATTATTTTTGTTAGTATTTTGTATACTGTGTTAAGAAGAGAAATTCCTCTGTAGTTGTTGCAATTAAGTTTCGAACCTTTCTTGTGGAGTGGAACTATTACAGCTGTTTGCCATTCTGTTCGCATTATCTCTTCTTTCCATATTTTCTGACCATCCTGTGTATTTCTAGGTGTAGTGTGCGTCCTCCATATTTAAGTAACTCAGCATTTATGTTATCTTCTCCTGGTGCTTTATTGTTTTTGTTTTTTTTTAATAATATTGTTTATTTCTTCTATGGTTGGTTCTTCTATTTCTGTACCATTGTCCTCTGCAATGTTTGGTATATCTCTTTGGCTGTCAGTATTAATGTTCAGCATTTCTTTGAAATATTCCGCCCACCTTTCTAGAACCATTTCATTTTCTATAAGGAGGTCGCCTGATTTGCTAAGACATGTGAGATCTTGCTTGAAAGCCGTTACTTTCCGCTTTGATGCCCATGTACATTTTTCTTGTTTCTTTTTCTTTTGAGTATTCCACTAGTTTTTCTAGTTTTCCTTTTTCCCATTAACGTTTTTTCTTTCTGGATATTTTAGTAGCCTTCCTTCTAGCCTCAGTGTATGCGTGAGTTGACTTTCTGGTTGCTTTTTGTAGCATTATCATCCTCAATTTGTTTTGTTCTTCCACTTCTTTTTTGCCAAATTTGAATTGTTTTCTTCTTCATTTTATTAGTGCATTATTAGCTATTATAAAGATCTAAATGTATAACATCACTTTGTTTGAAAGCGTCTGACCTAAATTAGCATGATGGGATTCCAAATATTAACAAAACTGAATGGGCCTACTGGGCCTCAGCCGGCCAACTTGGGCCCCCTGACACATTTTAAATACTGGGGCAACATGGCACACCCCTTTAAATAAGTCACAGCTTCGTTGGAGAAAAGCACAAAATCCAAATAAATTTAAAAAGTATCGGGGCCTGCAAGTGTCTAGGGGCTCTGATAAGTATTCGGGTTGGCTCTACCCTAGCGGCGGCCCTGCTCTGACAAGTATTCGAGTTGGCTTTACCCTAGCGGTGGCCCTGCTCTGACAAGTATTCGGGTTGGCTCTACCCTAGTGGTGGCCCTGCTCTGACAAGTATTCGGGTTGGCTCTACCCTAGCGGTGGCCTTGCTCTGACAAGTATTCGGGTTGGCTCTACCCTAGCGGCGGCCTTGCTCTGACAAGTATTCGGGTTGGCTCTACCCTAGCGGCGGCCTTGCTCTGACAAGTATTCGGGTTGGCTCTACCCTAGCGGCAGCCTTGCTGGATATACAAGAGCTTAATTAACTGGCATATCCTACCTAAAGGCTACATTTAAAATCACAATGTAGTTTACTAAAAAAAACCCAACGATTAGCATACATGTAGGCCTACTGATAATGTACTTATTTCATAACTGATATATTGTAAACTTACCAGATAGTGAGGAGGCTCAAAGCAGGATTTACGTATAAGCTACACAAACTATAGCATAGCCCCCCTCTCCCCCCCCCCACTTTCTTGGGGGCTCCCAACAATTATCCGAATGAGCGATTGTCAAATATACTTAAATATTTGGCACTGATATAAAATATCTGGACTTATAAAGGGCCCTATATCTCAAATAGCTTAGGGCCTTATCATGTCTACATCCGGCCCTGCGGAGGCTGGATAATCTAGAGCCGAATAGCTGAGAGTTTATTGTGCACGTAAAAATATAGTCTAAATTGAGTTTTCTACTTCGAGGCTCAAAATTTCGGCGGCTCGGATTAGGATACAAAAGTTTGAGAAACCCCTGGTCTACATACACATTTATTTTATTATAAGAAATACGTCTTTTAGTAAACAAAATTGTTTTTTTTTTTTTCGACAACGAGTGAAACATATTGCTTTAAGGTGTTCTTTTAGAAATTGAAAATCTTCTAAATACACTATACCATTGTAATTCACATCTACATTTAACATTGATTATGACATCATATCCTTTCCTTTTTATTTGGCACCGCCCTAAATTATACATTTTTTAAGAACTTCATTTAATACTATTAAAAACCAAATACTTAAACTATGGCTTTCTTATTTTTAATTTTTGTATTTTTTTCTTATTTTATAAAATTAAATGATAATACATAATATACACCGCTAAATTACAAGTTTTAGAATAAAGCTTTCTTGTATATGTGAAGCTGTCAAAATCGACAGAAGCTGTCAATCATCAATCAAACTTGTCAAACCCGTCCTTCTTGACGTTTTCGTAGCTAAATGTTCAGGTTACGAATCCTTACAGACAGCAAAGCTCGCAAGCGCACTTTCATTGCGCAGATGATAGAAGAGCTAACACTACTTTGATTGGTTAGTTTTTTATAATGTTATTCATTATGTATTCAGGCCGCCATTGCGATACGTTTGTTGAGTTGAAATGAACTATTAAAATATTTAGAGGAAAGTTAGCAAATAACTCTGCATTCAGTAATCTGTGCAGAGTTTTGCTTAATCTTTTCTTAGTTAATATTTTTCCTTAATTTACGTATATCCTAATTTGTGAAATAAAATACATTCAAGATGGACGACCAACAAAGACTTACGCATCCCTCTCAGGGCCAAGTCAATATGTCCAGCGTGATGCCCCCGCAAGGGTATGACGGTGTATATGGCCAAAGTGATCATGGAGAGCAGAGAAAACAGGAAATTGGCGACGTGTTGCAGCAAATTATGACTATAACTGATCAAAGTTTAGATGAAGCACAGGCTCGGTGAGCACCAGTTATCTGTAACTTTATTTTGAAGTAGTAGTCATACTAATAATAACTGATAAATAAGCTATCAGAATTCTTTTTGTTGCTGCCTGTATTATTGTAGGTCATATAAAAAAAAAAAAGGTCTCCTCAAGTGGTATCAGCATTCACAATATATAGTAAACTCAACCAAAATATTCTAATTGAGTTAATCACTGCATACTAATGAAAATGCATTCATAAGACAATTCATGTGACTTGTGTAGTGTGTGTAATAATAAGCTTCTATATAAATACTTGTTTTGTGGGTTATATGTTAAATTGAAAGTAAAGAATTAATACAACAGTATTACAGTTAAAAAAAAAATCTAGTTTTAAATAGTTTCTGTGGTTTTTATTATGAAACTTAAAAGTAATAAAAGTCCCCCAAATATTAAAAAGTAATAATAACATATTCAAATTATTGTGGTTTTTATTACAACAGATTACATTTTAAAATCTTCAAACGTAAACAGTAGTAGTAATCCAACGCGATGAGAATAGCCAGCACTTTCACCATAACTAATTTCGTAAATGTTCTTTTTTAAAATTCCATCTAATATAAAAAAAAAAGAAATTCTGCAAATTTCTATACAATTAAGTTCTCAGCTATTATTGTATTACAGTATTTTTTTTTTTATAAATAGTGCTTTGATTTATATTTAAATTATAAACGCAGTGGCTCCGGCACCAGCCAAAACCATTATATTAGGGTATAAGGAACATGGCATATATAAATTATTTTTTTTTCAGGATTAGGGATAGGGTTAGGGTGTGGAGCAATATTATCTATGGCTGGTACCCGAAGTAAAAAAAATACAGGTTCGGTCGGACCGAACCGTAGCCACTGCGAATTACAAAATAAGATTATATTTTAAGACTTACAAGTCAAGTGGGAGTGCAAAATAATTAAGCAATATCTAATACAATATGATTATTTTATTGAATGACTAAGATGCTTTTTTTATGCGGGCTATCCAGGTTTGATTACTCTCACGGACATTGTTTTTTTTTTTTATAAGATTTTTTTTTTATAGTTTATCCTTTTGGTTGTTTTAATGAAAAGTAACAACTAATTAGATCTCTTTGACAATTTTTTTTATTGATGTAGAAAGGAAGAGAAACAACTAATTAGTTTTTTAAATTTCGTTCATAACTTAAAAAAAACAAAATTATTTTGCAAATATGTATCAAAGCTGAATAATAGTCTATCTCTATGCAAAGGCTTTGCAGGGGACAGCTAGTCAAGAATAATATATGTATAATATATTGATTCTAACATTTTTATAACACGATAACATGTACAGTTGATTAGTTGGGGGAAAGTAAAGGAAAATATTGATGCAACAGGGAGCATGGGCAAGTGTCTTCCTGCGCTGTCTATGGAGAAAGATTGCTCCACAGGTGCATTTGTGCTTTGGATGCTTTATAAAAATGTATAGTAGGTGCAGTCTCGTGTGGAGAGGCCGAACTCCCATCGGGCGCCTCCCCAGGTGGCGGATAGGGGAAAGCTCGCCAGATATGGTGAGTGCCGATGAAATACAATTCTCTGGGCGGACCAAAGCAGGCAACTACTGCCTTGTAGTTAGTGGAGGGATCCACAAAGGCTAAGGGACCTAACCTTAAACAAAGGCAGCTACCCACAAGGCTGTGAAGGGCAACACCCTAGTGGTTGTGCACAGGGCTAACTACCCAGTCATGTAAAAAAAACACTAGTTACGAAAGCCAATCAACAATTCAAAAACCGGACTGATTCAAATGGAAACCGACCTTCGCATGATCACGGACATGATTACTGGCTAGCGACTTGGAACGTGTTAAGCCTATACAGAGCAGGAGCCCTAACCCGCCTCACTGAACAGCTTAGAAAATACAAAATAAAAATAGCAGCACTCCAAGAAATCAGATGGAAAAATTCAGACATACTAAAAACAACAGAGTATACCATCTTTTATAGTGGAAACACCACAAATACATTAGGAACAGGTTTTGCCGTCAGGAAAAACATCCTCAATCAAATAATTGGCTTTAAACCAACCAATGAAAGATTGTGCAGCCTCAGGATTCGTGGCAAAATGTTCAATATGACCCTAATATGTGCCCATGCACCCACTGAAGATTCAGAAGGGAATACCAAAGAGGAATTCTATGATGCCCTAGAAAGGTTATATGAAGAAGCACCTAGACATGATATCAAATTAGTGTTAGGAGACTTCAACGCTAAGATTGGCAAAGAAACAGTATACAGACAGACAATTGGAAGCTACAGTCTACATGAAGAAAGCAACGATAATGGAACGCGTCTGATTGATTTTGCATCTGGCAAAGGCATGACCATTAGTAGCACTAAGTTTCCACACAAAAGAATACACAAAGAAACATGGAGGTCACCAGATGGGGTGACAAGAAATCAAATAGATCATGTGCTAATAGACAGGCGATATGGTTCAGATATTCAAGATGTCAGAAGCTTCAGAGGAGCAGATGCCGACACAGACCACATGTTAGTCAAAATAAAGTATAGACAAAAAATAAGTATCTTTCACAACACAAAAGCAAAGATAACAAACCAATATGACTGTGAAAAACTAATAAAAGAGCCACAAACAAAAGAAAAATATGCACAAGAAATTAAAAGCAAACTAGAAACACTAGATATAGATAATACTGAAAATCTAAATAGCCACTGGGAAAAGATTAAACAAACCATAAAAAACACAGCGGAAAGTGTCATAGGGTACAAGCAAAAGAAGAAAAGAGCTGAATGGTATGACGATGAATGCAAAAAGAAGTGGAAGAACGAAACAAATTGAGGATAATAATGCTACAAAAAGCAACAAGAAAGTCAACTCACGCATACACTGAGGCTAGAAGGAAGGCCACCAAAATATGCAGAAAGAAAAAACGTGAATGGGAAAAGGGAAAACTGGTAAAACTAGAGGAATACTCAAAAGAAAAAGAAACAAGAAAAATGTACATGGCCATCAAAGAGGAAAGTAACGGCTTCCAAGCAAGATCTCACATGTGTCTTAACAAATCAGGCGACCTGCTTATAGAAAATGAAATGGTTCTAGAAAGGTGGGCGGAATATTTTGAAGAAATGCTGAACATTAAAACTGACAGCGAAAATGATGTACCAAACATTGCAGAGGACGATGGGGCAGAAATAGAAGAACCAACCATAGAAGAAATAAATAATATTATTAAAAAGACCAAAAACAATAAAGCACCAGGAGAAGATAACATAAATGCTGAGTTACTCAAATATGGAGGACGCGCACTACACTTAGAAATACACAGGATGGTCAATAAAATATGGAAAGAAGAGATAATGCGAACAGAATGGGAAACAGCCTTAATAGTTCCGCTACACAAGAAAGGTTCGAAACTTAACTGCAACAACTACAGAGGAATCTCACTTCTCAACACTGTTTATAAAATACTAACAAAAATAATAGCCTGCAGAATAGGGAATTTCAGTGAAACAGTATTAGGTGACTATCAATGTGGTTTCAGGCCTAGCAGAGCAGCCACAGACCACATCTTTTCCCTTCGAAACACTCTAGAAAAATGTTATGAGCATAATATAAACCTACATCAGCTGTACATAGATTTCAAGATGGCATATGACAGCATCAATAGAAATTATCTTTACAAAACATTGCAGGAGTTGTGTATCCCCAACAAGCTCATTAGACTAGTACGTATGACATTAAACAACTCAAGAAGCAAAGTGAAAATCCAAGGGGAAAGCTCAAGAGAATTTAAAGTAAACCAAGGACTTAGACAAGGAGACTCCCTTTCGTGCATACTTTTCAACTTAACCCTAGAAAAAGTCATAAGAAACGTACAGTTGGATAAGCGAGGAACTATAACACACTACCTCAGAAGTGAAAAAACAAAGTCTATGAAAACAGGAACAATATTTACAGAACCCATCCAATACCTTGCATATGCTGATGACATAACATTGATAGGAAAGCAAAGCAAGGATATAGCAAAAGCATACATAGAATTAGAAACAGCAGCTCAGAAAGCAGGTTTAACAGTAAACGAAACAAAGACTCAATATATGCTGTTACAAAGAAATGAAAAAGAAGGAAGAGAAAAAATTTTCAAAATCAGTGATAGAGCATTTGAAAGAGTAGGAAACTTTAAATACCTGGGATCAACCATAAGTGAGAAAAACGATATAATGATAGAGATAAAAAACAGAATAGAAGTATGGAACAGAATATATTATACACTACATAAAATACTGAAAAACAGACTGATCTCCAGAAAAATTAAAAAAACCGTTTACAAGACAATGATCCGGCCAGCAGTAACATATGGTAGCGAAACATGGACCATCAGCAAACAAGCAGAAAATATGCTAAACACTTGGGAAAGGAAAATATTTAGGAAAATATATGGGCCAGTAAAGGACAATAACGAGTGGAGAAGTAGAACCAATTCAGAGCTGTACGAACTGTATGAAGAACCAAATATAACAGCTGAAATTAAAATGAATAGATTAAGGTGGGTAGGGCACATAGAAAGAATGGAAAACAACAGAGGTCCAAAAACGATTTATAAGACAACACCTAATGAGAAAAGGCCTAAAGGCAGGCCAAGAAGCAGATGGTTGGAGGAAGTGGAGAAAGACCTTAAAACCATAGGAGTGAGAGAGTGGAGGAAGAAGACCATGGATCGGGAAAAGTGGAGAAGTGTAGTATGGCAGGCCAGGGCCCTAAATGGGCTGTAGAGCCAAAGGAAGAAGAAGATAGTAGGTGCAGTAGATGTATATTCATCATTTGGTTTGAAATTTGAAATAGTTTATCCTTTTTTCAACTATTTGGTTTGTTCACATGAATGATGAATGTTATGCAATTTCAATTTTTCCAGTTTAATTCATTATGCAAATTCCATTTCTCCAGTTTAATTCGTGATTAAAATATTTTTGAAAAGTTATCTCATTGTACAGTTTTCCATTTCAGGCTCATTGGAAAAATTTATTGTCATAAGTAAATGTTTTTTTTTTTTGAGGCTGTTCCAGGACGGGAATACTTAAAATTTTCTAGAGAACAAAATTATCAGTTAATAGGCCAACACTGCAGATATGTTATACATGTAATACAAAAAATGTTTCTTCTATCTCACATCATTGGCTGTGCTGTTTCATTTTGGTGTTTCAGTAATATGTAGTCGTCCCTTTAGACCATAAGGGCCAGCGAGCAGATGAAGTGTAGAATTCACCATTCTTATTGTCTGTCCATTGTACAATTTTTTGAATAAAATAAAATTTCAAAATAAAAGTGGTATGGGCTGTTTGAAAATTCCAAAACATATGTCTACATTAAATTGAAACATAGCACATGATGACTGACCTTATAACTGTTTTTTCCTATCAGAATTAATTATTAATATCATCACACAGAGCCAGTTATAGGTCATCTTGTACACTATTTAAGATTAAGGAAAGATTAAGCTGTTAGATCTTGAGCCATGCAACTAATAACTTCCTTAAGAAATTGGGGATGTCATAATAACAGGTTCTTTGTTTTAAAAAGCTGTTTATAAAAAAGCTTCACAACCTTTACAAAAATAAATTACTGACATATTTTTAAACACCAAAAATGGATTTTTTTTTTTGCTTTTTAAGAAAGTTATGCCAAATATAGTTAAATGAATATATGAATTAAAAAGTAGAGGAACAAATAAAAAAAATGCGGCGATCAGCACCTACAAGGCGCTATCAGTAGAGGCGGTGATCAGCAACTTCAAGATCTAAAGGGTTAAGCTCATTTCTTATCTTAGAAATTTTATCACCAATGTTTTTTCAAGTAAAGTGAGCTATTATGTTATTACAGATGTTGAGATCCAGAAGAGTTAACTTCATGTTTAAATTGTTTACTATTTTGGTAAACAGCTGTTTTAGTAATTATGTATACATTTTATAACTCAAACTGCTATTATAACCAACCTCCTTTTTTTATTTTGTTTATTGTATTTATTAATTAAGCAAATGTTTTAATCGTAAGAATTTTTCGTAATAAAATTATAATTTTTTTTTTCAGCAAACATACTCTTAATTGTCATAGAATGAAACCTGCTTTATTTAATGTTTTGTGCGAAATAAAGGAAAAAACAGGTATATAATGTTCTCACAAATTTGTATTTTGTAATATTTTGAAATAAAATCTGAATATTTATCACTTAACCCATTGGTTCCTTAGGGGAAAAACTAGAGATACCCTGCAATTACTGAGGGTTTTTGGGCTTGAGCAAAAAGTTTTGGGAAAAAACGGGTGGATGCACAAAAACGCATGTAACTTTTAAAGTAATAGAGATAGTTCTTTAAAAGTATACATTTTATTACAAAGAAATGAATTATCTTTCATTCTGTGAAAGAATTAAAGTTATACAATTGATATTTAAAAAGTTATTATTCAGAAAAGTATGACGATTTTTTTTTCAATTTTGATTTTTTAAACCTTATTTTCAACTGAAAATTTTAACTGGAGATTATAAAATCATTCAATTTCCTTTACAACAGTGTAAGAATTACTAAAATTGATCAAGATTTGATAAAGTTGTTATGAATTGAAAATAATCACTATTTTTAATGGATGAGCTGAGTGTGGGCTGTTTATATAGGCTTTATTTATTGTGCAACTATTTATCAACTACAATCTTAAATAGTATGATCTATATATCAACATGTCGGAAATTAAACAATCTTTCTTATGATATATATTTTATGTATGTTGACTTTATAGTAAAGATGATAAAAGTATATAAATTTGATATAATTTATTCCTTCCAATTGGTTATGCAACTTTCAAACCTTACACATTACAAACGAAAAACAACAAACTAATTATAGCTAATGTTTCCGAATTTAAGCTTTATAATAATAAATGTTCATTTCTCTTCCTATCGGCTATACTTTCTTAATTTTTTTTCCAAAATTAATATAATAACGAACTTTTGAAATCGGTCACCATATTGGGCCATAAAACGGTCCGGACACAAATTATAAATCTCAATAAAATCATAGTGATTTAGAAAAAAAATAAGTGATTTTAAGTTATAGTACTAAAAGTAAACATAATAGGGACACAAACAATGTTTTAAAATGGAAAATGTAGCTACTCACATGTTGTTATAACGTCATCATAATTAATGTAATCCATATTGAAATACTAAGTTTCACAAAAACACGCATCCATTAATAACAGAAATATAGCACATTCACAAAACAAAAACAAACAAACTGTTATTGGAAGTGATGATTTTAGATTTTATATATTCTCTTTAATGTAGTTTAAGTCTATAGCAAGTTAATATAAAGAAATTGTAATAGTAATTTTAAGACGTTAAACACGCCTATGGCCTCATCTCGGAGGAGGGGGGGATTTTAGTGATGTCATAAATCTGCCGATGTTTATCGAAAATAACTACATCGCCGTAAATCTACTAGAAATAATTCATTATAATCAGTTTTTATATTGTTTATTGTAAAAAAAATCATTTTTAAACGTAAATGTTAAATAATTTGTAAAATGTGTTTTATTTTGAAGCAACACGCTGTGTTCTGTGTCTAAGGATAACAATAGTACTGCGCATGCGCGTTGAACCTGTTATGCAATTTTTACCACCAGCGAGCTTGGGACAAAGAAATTCCTCCCACGGGGGTCTGGTTTCTGCCTCCCTGTTATTACATAATGGAAAAGTTACGCAAATGACCTAGATATTCAAATAGAGGGAAGGCTGACCTTTACATTAATACCACACGTGTGTAATCTTACGCTAGAATGCCGGCTTAAACCGGACATCAAAAGCGGCCATTTCGGCCGACTTTTCGATCGGAGAAAGCGTGTCATTTTTACCCCCTTCCCACTAAAAACGTAATAAAAAAAGAAATGTCTAGAAAATGATGAAAAACCATTAATGAATTTGTGTAGAAATGATTTCTCTACAAGAATATATAGGTTACAACGCGATACATGAAACTTAAGGTATAGAAATCTATCGCTGAAGTGAAATGTTGTCAAAAATCTGCATCCGTAGTTCGGGCCTTATCGCGATTGTTGTCAAAAATCCGCATCCGGAATGAAAAGGTTAACTTGAGCAGCATATGTATCTTAATTTAAAATAAAAAGTAAGTTTAAAAGGTCTGCATGTGCTAGTTTTAAATATTACATTGTTGACATAACACGTAGGTAGGAGTGCCATTTATTTGGCCAATGACTGGAGGATGCAGCTCAGCTTAAATTTTATTTTGTATTTAGCTGTTGCCATAATCTAAATACTAAATTTTGTGCTACATAATTTACTTATTTAAATAGTTTTTTGTTTCAGTTAGTCCTTATCTGAAAGAAAAACTGACTTGTATTTTAATAATTTTTTATGAAAAAAAAAAGCCAAAAAAGATATTAATAATTTTTTTTTACGTTAAAAAAACTATCTTCAGTATTAAGTATTCGTAATACACAAGAAGAAGAGCCTCCAGATCCTCAGCTCATGAGACTAGACAATATGCTCATTGCTGAAGGTGTGGCTGGACCAGAGAAAGGCGGCGGCTCCACAGCGGCAGCAAGTGCCACAGCAGCAGCTTCAGGGGGACAACCAGACAGTGCCATAGAACATTCAGACTATCGTGCTAAACTGGCACAAATCAGACAGATATACCATACAGAACTGGAGAAATATGAACAAGTAAGGTCTTGATTATTTTAGACCAATTTAAATTAATGAATATTGCCACAACTTGATGGCATTTAATATATAATGATTGTGGTTATAATTTTTTGTATACATTCGGACCAACAAATGCCATTTTGTGCATTCTGTCCTGTTTATAATTTTTGTAAGTTGCGTTACTTAATAGAAAGTTGCATCTTGTATTTCTAGGCTTGTAATGAATTTACCACTCATGTAGTAAACCTGTTGCGTGAACAAAGTCGAACAAGACCCATTCAGCCCAAAGAAATTGAAAGAATGGTGGGCATCATCAGGAAGAAGTTTTCAGCTATTGAGATGCAGTTGAAGCAGAGCACTTGTGAGGCAGTAATGATTCTGAGATCACGTTTTTTAGATGCCAGGTATGCCGATATTTCATTTTCTATGTCAAATAGATTTTATCTAAGTCAACAAAAGTAAAGTTTACAAAGGTGAGAAAGACACAGAAAAAGAAGTGTTTTATATATCTTCCATCGGGTTTCAATTTATAATTGTTCAATAGCAACACATTTCAGCTCATCTGATTTTTGGCTTAATTATTTTATCTTTTAATTGTAATTTTAATTTATGTAACATTTTTAATCAATACATTTAGTTACAAAGTTTTTAATTTATTATGAAAAAATAACATTGACAAAAATTGTGCAATGTAAATGAACGTTTGCATGTGAGAGATATTAGATGTCTTATCTTGATGTTAGAAGGTAAGTGACTCAAAACAAAGCCGTTTTTACTTAAACAGTTTTGATTACTTATCTTTTCTTTGTCAGTAGGAAAAAAAAAATTAAGGCTCACTTAATTAAAATCTTTCAATAGCGAATCTTGCTTTTCTGAAATTTTTTTTTTCGGTTAGACGAAAAAGGCGGAATTTCACCAAGAATGCAACAGAGATACTCACAGAGTATTTTTATTCCCATCTGAGTAACCCATATCCTAGTGAAGAAGTGAAGGAGGAACTTGCCAGGAAGTGTGGGATATCTGTATCACAGGTTAGTTCATCCTGTTCCATAACATCTGTAAGCCAAGGGAGTCTCGTTTTTCTCTATTTGAATTCTTCAGGTTTATCCTTCTTTCTGTAACACTTGCTGAACTATTCCTATTCATAGTTCATTTTTTGGGACTTTTTGTGTTCTTTGTAAAAGTTTCCTGATCAGATGTAAACAAGTCAGCCAAAGGTAAGTGCATCTAATTTTATCGTGTTCCAATGTCTACCCTCTGGCAAATTTTTCCCCTTTTATTTCTATTCTCTCTGTTGCCATTGTAGACGCAAGAGAAGGAATTTCAGCAAACAGGCCTCTGAGATCTTGAATGAGTATTTTTACTCCCACCTATCTAACCCCTATCCTAGTGAAGAAGCTAAAGAAGAATTGGCTAGGAAGTGTGGCATCAATGTCTCACAGGTTAGTTGACATCTGATTAAGAAACCAGGCAAGATCTCAGTTCATTTCAATCATCATATTAAGTCTCACCTCATTCTTTTCTCTGCAATTTCAAGTGATTCGATTCATTTTTCAATTCTGTATACTCATCTTTTTAGTAGCTTAAAATTTTGCTCATAAAATCTGTATCAATTATATTTCGTTAAAATCTAAATTTTGTATTTTGATACTTCAGTTAGTATATTTTATTTTCTACAATGAACGATTAGATATTTTAAAGAAAGGCATGCTCACTTAAATAAACAAAGGACCAAACAGGTAAAAAGTTTGAGGGTCTAAGGTTTTTATTATCCGCAATAGATGTGTATGTCTTAAAAGTATAATCTTAGTTCTAGCATCTCCTTGTAGTTTATAGATTCAACATTATCTCACAAATTTGTTTGGTAAGCTATAAATTTGTGTCTTTTTCTATTGCATCCAACTTGTCTTCAGAAACATTTTGTCATTTCTGGAATTCGGGACAAGTTATGCAAAGTAATTTTCAGACTACTATGGCTGGAAAGGTCTCAGAATTTAGAAGAATTTGGAACATTTTTCAGCTGTGTTGTTGATTCTCTTCACAGTAGAATATTATTTCTTGATTTGTATTTTTGTCTGCATTTTTTTAGTATTATACTTACCTTGCACAATTTTCTCAAGTTGATTAATTCCTGTACTTTTCTTTTAAAAACGAACTTCTTTAACTCTATGAAAAGAGAAAAAACATTGAAGCTTTTTCCTTCATTGAAAAATAATAACAAGCGTAGAGTACATTGTTCATTATTTCTAAGAGTGAAAGGAAACTATAATTTTTAGTTCATGTCTCATGACATTTGCGATCTGGTGACTTAAAAAATTGAGACTATCCTTAAGAGTCAAAATAATGTTTAAGCACATCAGGAGGTAGCTTCTGTAAAGGCAGTATATTTGTTCTAAATACATATTCATTAATGCAGTATATTTTTATATATATTCAACAGTGGATACATGTATTACTATTGCTATTAAGTTAAAAGAAAATACAATGCATATTTTTCATGTCTATTTTCATGCCTTTGTATAACTTATTTTTGTTTGCAATTTTAAGAAATTTTTATAGACTAATTAAGAAGAAAAAAAAATACATTTCAAATTAAGTTTTTTAGGAATCATGCTAGTGAATGTAAATTGAATGAAAATAAATATCTTGTAAGGAACTTAGAATTTAGTCTTTTTTTTTTAAAATTTATTTGTCCTTAGAAAATGATCTTATTTTACTTCAGGTTTCAAATTGGTTTGGGAACAAACGTATCAGATACAAGAAAAATATTGGGAAAGCACAAGAAGAGGCTAATCTGTATGCAGCCAAAGCAGCCTCAGCAGCCTCATCGCAAATAGTAACTGACCCCTCTTCACCGACAGGTAAGTAGGTTGTAGTAAAATAACTTTTTGTGAAGAACTTTGATTCTATCATTCATTTAACTACTCATTATTAATGGGGATTTTTTGCAGCGTAAACTGTGTCCCAAACTTCAGATCTCTTTTTAAAACATTACACTTCAATGATAGTTATCTTTTATTCTAAATGTATTGTGAAGAAACCTATATTTTATTATTGTGTATTTATTTCTACATAAAATCATGTTTAATTTTTTATTAGTTTCTAAAAAAATGTTTTTTTTCTATTTGGGGTTAAAATGACATGTTTTCTCCAATTTCAAAGTCTGTCAAAATAATTACTTTGATGTAGCCTTTGAGCTGCCATTCTAGCCTAAGATTATACACATGTGGTATCAGTGTGGCATTCTGCTTTTCTTCTCTTTGAATATCTAGATAATTTATGCAATTGTCTCATTATGTAATAACAGTAGGGCAGAAATCAGACCCACAATGTAAGAGATTTCTTCGTCTGACATGAACAGGTGGTAACATTTACATATCAAGGTCACTGCAGATGTTTAGTACATGTACCATGGTTATCATTATTAGCATTTAGTTTAAAGACCAAGAACAGTTTAATAATTTTTTCCCATTTACATTTAAGAAATAAAAATATGTAAAAATTAAAAAAAAAAGTATTATAAATCGATAATATCTTGCCAATATTTGCCAGGATTAACTTACAAATTGAAAAACAGCAAAGGTTATGCATTAATAATTAAGTAGAATTGGAAATACATGTATATGTCATTTTTTTCAATTTCAATTATATGTTCATCAAAATGTTACCAAGAATAATACATTTGTAAAGTTTTGAAATGGGCCACCATTTTGATGAAAAAGTGACCCTGACTCTAATTTATGTAATCTCAATAAAATTTGAACCAATTAAAATATTAATGTTCCAGGTTACACTAAATACCAGCCATCATAGTAGGAAAAACTGTTCTAAAATTATAGATTTAACTACATGATCAAAAAACACTAAAAATTACAACTTTAAAAATTAACTGAATTACTTTCTGAAAAAATGATATCAACATGAAACCTATTGGAAGCTAAATGATCATCCAAATCTTTTTAAAGTTTCTATTAAAATACTAAATATACTTATTACCTATTATCTCTTTCAGCGTCAAATTATTTTCACTGTCTGGAGTTTTTTTTCTCTAGATTCTACTAATTATTTTCACTGTCTGGAGTTTTTTTTCTCTAGGTTCTACTTTTAGATGTTTTAGAAAATGTGTCTTAGTTTGATTATTGTTAAACTCACCATAGAGTATTATATAACAATAAAAAGATAATTGAATGGTCTTTATTGTGAAAGATATAGTTTTTCGTTAAATATATTATTATTATATTGTAAAAATTTTGCTACAGAAAAAACAGTACTGACTTTATTGTCTCCTTAAAATCATTAAAAAAAAATTCAGTGATCCAAGTTATAGTATTAAAATCAAACATAATAAAGGAAAAAATTGTTATAAAATTTAAAATATATATATAATTAATGTTATAATTAAGGAATATTAAGGTAACCCAGTTGTCTCTAAATAGAACAGGGAATTCCCGATAAAAAAAAAGTTGATTTTTTAATGCTGATTTTTATAGTGTTAAAATTGTTTATTCATATTGAAATATGGCTTACTATCACGGTCTAATCATTAACTATCTTTTTTAGGCCATGTATTTTGTTGAATAGAGGTTTTTGACTTTTTTTGCGGTTTTCTCAAAATTGCTTTTTTTAAAAAAATCTTGTACCTTCTCGACACTTTCACAAAGGTTGTTGTAAAAAATCTGCACCCTTAATGAGAAGGTTAATTTGATACATGTATATATTTTTCTCAATGCATTAAACTACAGCAACTGTAGGTAAATTTTGAAACTGAATGGATTTTATTTATTGTATCTCAATGTTTGATTTTGCATTGAATCATTACTTCTCTTATTAAGGTTCAAGTAACTACAGCCATCCATCATCACAATCTCAGATGACAGGACAGGGTGGAATGTACATGAATCTAAATGGTGGAGAAAGTTATCCAGGAGGAGAGAACTCAGTAAGTGGCACTTTTTGTAATTCATATAAAATTAGTTGTGGTTCCTGTACTTCACAGACGTCTTCAATTTGGCCAATGTTATGTTTTTGTATCATCCCTATTGTTATTTTATTATAATTAAGAACACTTTACTCTTGACATCTGTTGCCCAGGTAGTTTCAAAATAATATGCATCATATGTATGACACTTAGTTTAACAATATGACACAACACCATAAGAACCCCCTCCAGTGTTTACTGCTGAGTAGCCCATTCCATCTCTCTCTAGGTCATTGTAGTTTACTTTTGTCTTAATCATATTTTTTTTAGATTATTTTAATATTACCTCTTTTTTTTGGAGATCAAACCTGGGGCGCTCAGGTCACTGTACACAACTCTTTCCACTCCAGTATTAGATCTTACTACCTGTTATGATAGTGGGACAGATGGCCGAGTGGTGCAGATACTCGACTGTCGACCTGAGAGTCCTGGGTTCGATCCTCGGTGAGGCCCATGGAATTTTTCCAGGTGAAATTTGGTGCAAAGTCGTCCCACAAGTCCACCCAGCTTTAAATGGGTACCTGACTTAAGTTGGGGAAGTAAAGGCAGCTGGGCGTTGTGATAACCACACAATCCCTTCATATGCCGAGGTTATAGAAACAGATGAATTCTACATTTCATCTGCCCCGATGGCTCGTTAGGGCTAAGAAGGGAACTTTTTTTTTTACCTGTTATGATGTTTTTAACACTAGAACGGCGGCAGCGGTCATTTTGATGGCAACGCTACTTCGCAGTTTAATTACTTCTAAATGGCTAACCCCAGACTATTGAAATTTTGTGACTTTTCATATCTTTATAACATTGTTAAAATTATAGAAGATTTTTATTGTTGGTTTTATAATGATTGAACAAAAAACAGTTATATCTAGAACGACTGAAGCGGTCTTAATGACCGCCATACCGATTAATATCTAGTGACGCTGTCGGCTGACGTCATCTTATTGCCAAAAGCACATCCATCGTTAGTACTATAAGGCAGAATCGAAAAGAGTTGCCATCAATTTGTAAAGACACAACTCCAGAAAGTTTTTCTTCAAAAGTCAATGGTCAAAAAACCCTTACAATTTACCTTTGCAAGCCAAAAAAGAATGTCTGCATATTGAGTACCTTGCACAAACATGTTGAAATTGGTGAAACAAAAAAAAACTTCCAGAAAATGTAATACTATAATTTTTCTAAGTGTGGAGCGGACGTTCTGGACCAAATGAGCCGCCTGTACACAACGAGATCAGCATCACGAAGATAGCTTGTCTATATCTTCTACAATGTTTTGGATTTCGCGGCTATAAACGCATTTATGTTATTTCGACTATACAACTCTTACAACATTTCTAGTCGGTCTTGTATGTTGAACCTTGTTCACGAATTGAGAAAAGTTAAGCAAGGAGTAGTACACGCCATCAATGCTCATTTTGTCGTAACAAAACACACAAGATGACTAATGAACAGAATGTGATTACTTACATATATTTTTTGAAAAATACTGTTTATAATTCTATAGATATTGTTTCTTTGGTTGTTAAACATAATAAAAATAATTATTATAGGACATAATCTATTAATGCTTACCCGCGGTCAAAATGACCGCTTCAGTCATTAAAGGTAGTTTAAATAATTCATTGTTCTAGTGTTAAATACTTATGGCTGTTAAATAATATGCACAAATGTTTTAAATAGTCAAATATCTTTTTATAATGTTTTAAATAATCAAATATCTTTTTATAATGTTTTAAGTAGTATAATATCTTTTTATAATGTTTTAAATAGTCTAATATCTTTTTATAATGTTTTAAATAGTCTAATATCTTTTTATAATGTTTTAAATAGTCAAATATCTTTTTATAATGTTTTAAATGGTCTAATATCTTTTTGAGTATATAAATTCTACATGGATGACTAATGAGGTTGATTGTTCTACATGGGTGCCCAAACACTTATTAATTGAATTCCTCACAGGAATTATTGGGAGATTTGATGATTGTTTTAAAAAAAGTGAAAGCATTCTTAAGCTTACTAGTAAATACATTCAAAAAGGGGATAAATATTTTTTAGAATAAACACAATAATTTAATGTAATAATTGTGTAGGACTTCTTTGGCTGTCAGTTATAGAATCTTTTGCTTAATGTAAAATCCTTTCTTTTTGTGTAAACATCAAACCTATTCATTGATACTTGCCTTTGCCTTCTTCATAAGGATTTGCGGAATTGTGATGTGTCATTATTGTTGAACAAACTCGTCTCTCACAACGGTGTGTCTTATTCATAAGATGTTTTCCGCATTTACATTTCACACTAATGTTTTTGAAGTTACGGATGTATCACTCTTGTTGGATGGATGGCCGAGTGGTGTAGATATTTGGCTGTCGAACCTGAGAGTCCTGGGTTCGATCCTCTGTGAGAACCATGGGAATTTTCCCAGGTGAAATTAGTTTCAAAGTCGTCCCACAAGTCCACCCAGCTTAAAATGGGTACCTGATTATAAGTTGGGGAAGTAAAGGCAGCTGGGCGTTGTGCTAACCACACAATCCCTTCATGTGCCGAGGTTATGGAAACAGATGATTTCTACACTTCATCTGTCCCGATGGCCCGTTTGGGCTAAAGGAAATTCACTTTTATGTATCGCTCTTACTCCTTACAAGGGGACAGTTATAATACATTTGCAACGGTTATAAAACTTATGAAAATATAAATGCTCACACATATGTTAACTATACAAATAAAACATACTGAGTGAGGCCAAACATGGAGGAGAAAAAACATTCTGATTAGTTTTCCCTCGGGCGCATGCTTACACATTATAACAGAAATAATCGTTCTATATTATGATAAATTGACCTTCCTAAGTTGTCCATGGCCAGCCAATAACTTTTGCCACATGGCCTGCACTAAATAGAGGGAAGATTGATAATGATGAAATAAAGCTCAACAGGATAAGCAAAAAATATACACTACTCATACTACAAGACATCACTTAGCATTAATAAAAATAAAATCTGCAAACACTAGGAAATAGTTACTTGAAAACTGAGTTTTAACTGTTTTTAGTGCAATATAATGTACAGTAATTGGCTTATAGTGTATATCAAGGTAAAATTTATTTAAAATTTTTTGTTTGTTATGCAAATATGCTGTAGTTAGAACAGTGTATTTTACAATAATCGGTTTATATTTTATTGGCTTATCATTTATATAATTACTTATCTGCATAGTTAATGTTAAATATTTTTTTACAATTTATTGATCTATATATGTACATTTATATTTTATAAACTATTTCTTGCAAAATTTTGTTTTAATATTTCCCATTTTTTCCATTATTTCAGTGGGGACTTGAAGACTCTGAGTGAATGCACACAAATATAAAAGTGAGAATTTTTCTTTTTTCCAATGGATAATGTTTTTTTTTCATTATATCATTATCCTTAAATACATAAGGTTATAACCCTTATTTAGTAATGCTACCTCTCGCAGGTAGCAGCCAGCTTCAGCAGGTTTTTCAACTAGTTTATAACATAATGAGGTAGCTAAATGGCACAGAATATTTATTTTTTACTTTTTAGTGTATTTGAATAAAAGGCCATTTTTAAAAGGTCATATATATATATATATACGCAGTGGCTACGGTTCTGTCCCTGACAGAAGCCGTATTATTTTTGTCCAGGTACCATCCATATATGTGCACATGCGCGACTTTCGGGACTCTGTTTTTTTAGCGATATAATGTTAAAAAAAAGAAATTCTGCTAATTTCTATACAAATTAAGTTCTCAGCTTTTATAATATTTATTTTTTTTAAATAAATACGGCTTTGAATTATTTAAAATTACAAAATAAGAATATAGGCCTAAAACTAGGTCAAAAGAAAGTGAAAACATAACCGAGCACATTTTTTTCAACAGTACATTAAAATTGTTGCTTAGTTTGTGTGGCGTGCTAGCAGAGTGGTTTAAACGTTTGGCCGTGACTCATTTTTATGCTGACTATATCCAGAGGTTCGAATCCTCTGAGACATTTTTTTTATCGTTTTTTTTTTTTCAGAATGTATTCTTTTAGTTGTCAGGATATATGTCTAAAAATAAGAGTAAAGATGTGCGCATGCACGGCAGTTATTCTTTATTACTTTTTTTGGGGTCTGCCCAAGCTTAATAAAGTCGGACGAATAAAGGGGGGGGTGGGATAGATACAAATTTCACGCATAATAAAACAAAAAAATATGCATTAAATTTGTATCTATCCCACCCCCCCCCCACTCCCCCGCCTTTTATTCGTCCGATACATTTAGGCCTATATTCTTATTTTGTAATTTTAAATAATTCAAAGCCATATTTATTTAAAAAAAAATAAATATTATAAAAGCTGAGAACTTAATTTGTATAGAAATTAACAGAATTTCTTTTTTTTTAAACATTATATTGCTAAAAAAACGGAGTCCCGAAAGTCCTGCATGCGCACATATATGGATGGTACCTGGACAAAAATAATACGGCTTCTGTCAGGGACAGAACCGTAGCCACTGCGATATATATATATATATATATATATATATATATTCTATACTTAATAGTTTTAAAAGAAATAACATCTCATAACATGTAAGAAACAATATCATCTTTTTTCTTTAATGTAGAATTATTGGTCATGTTTATAGCAACCGATGGTCTAGAAAATTTCAGAAACGTTTTTTTTATAATTACAACAAATTTAATTCCATCAAGGCATATTTTCATTGTAATGTGCTCTTTGCTACTTTGTTAATGGATCTGTTCTTGCAATTACTTTTTCTTTTACAACTTTATGTTAGGTTTTGATTCTCATCTTATTTTTATAACTAAACATGTAGAGTGAGAATTATGTTTGTTTAGAAATCAGTACCCCTACCCCCCTTATGTATGCTAGTTACATGTGAAACTTATATAAGTGAACAATGTCTCAAGGTCTTGGCATAAATTATTTCTAATCTAACAGGCTTAATTTTGAACTTGTTACATGCAGCAAGAAACATTTATTTTCACCCGCACTAAATTCACAGCATAATTTCTGACATAAAATATAGGCTTTGTGTATGTTACAATTTAATGCTTGAAAATTATTAAGATAAACATAACAAAGTTGACGTTGATAAATGCAGACTCGGGTGGAAGATTTTTTAAAACATTTTACATAATTTTAATATACATTTACCCTGCCCATGTTTAAAATTTTAGTCATTTACGAGTTCATTCGGTTGTTATACTGCAGTTTCTAAATGTAAATGGTTGCTGAAAGGTTTTAGAATTCCAAATGAAGTAAATTCCAAATTTACTTTTTCTTAAAGAAATCATATACAGTGGATTCCACAATTACTAGAGATTAAGACTGTTTGAATTTTAGGTTTTGTTGTATATTGTTTTCTGTGTTGTATATTGTTTTGTGTCTTGTTGAAGAAGTTGTTGGATCTTTCAAATAATTTTAGTTGGCATATATGTGTACAACACTGAGCAGCCATCCTGACAAATCTCTGTTCAAGCTGGTATATTTAGCATCTTTTGTTAGTGTCAAAATTGAAATTGACATCACCTCTAACAAGACTCTGTTATAAGCTGCATAGCTGTAATTTAACAGACTTATTGTTAAAATATCCTGTACACTGTTCAAGTGTAATGTTTTAGGTTATTTGTTGTGGGAAAGAAAGTATCTTAACTCTGAAAGGTTTTCCACACAACAACTGTTACATTAATCTTAAGATTGGAACATTTTGACACACATAATTACAAGTGACAGCTAGAATGATTCAGTAAAGTATCATGGCCATAAATGCACAAGTTTTAATCCTAATCATAAGTAAAAAAAAAATCAAGCAACAGTGAAATATTTGTGCACAGTAGAGATTACTGTATTATAGTTTTTTTTTGGTTTTTTCTTTTTTGTATTATGTTGAAAGTTTTACATTTGAGAAGAGATTTTCTGTAAATATTAAAAAAATTGAATTTATATGTAAATTAAACCTAACATTAGTCATTTTAATTGGTTGTTATCAACTTCATTTCTATGCAAATAAATAAAAAAATAAATATTTCTTACTTTAATGTGATTTTTTTCTGTCTCCTTTACAGTGAGTTTATACAGACCAAGAGAAGAACAGATAATTCTTGAGTTTTGTGACATGACTGCATCTTTTTCCATATTGGATTATTGTAAAAAATATTATTTAAAATATCAAACTAAATTTATTTGATTTGCATAATTTTTTTTTTTGGTATTTGTTTAGTCTACAGAATGTGTACCACTCTGTTTATGGAGCCATATTTCTCTGTCTGTATATGTGTTACATGTAAAAGGAAATATATAATCACAATATTATATTTGCAAGTTATCTGAAAGGAATGGATATAAAATATTTATTTTTGTTGCTTCTTTTTTCCCTTCTAAAGTTTGAAACTACAGTTTTGGTGTGGTTGATTTAGTTTTATGAAACAAATTCTTTCTAAAGTTTGAAACTACAGTTTTGGTGTGGTTGATTCAGTTTTATGAAACACATTCTTTATATTGCTTCTTTTTTTTGTCAACTAAATGATTTGTAGATGTACACTTATATGAATAATAAGTGTAGTAGATACTTTTATTATTTTTCTTCATGTTTTTTTTTTACAAATCTGAGGTCTGATCAGAATGATAGAATGTATGTCTTATATTTTAGACAATTTGCATCCAAAGAGTATTTCCCAGCATTTTTTATATATTTTTAATTTTTAAATGAATCTCCCTTGAAAATGACATTCAATGAACAGCATTTAGTTAAATTTTGTTAAAGCCTGTCAACTGAATATAATTTAATGATGAATTGTAATCATTTTGTAATTTTATGAACTTGGTAAAAAATGAAATTAAAATTTATTTACATTGTTTCGAGGCATTTTTAGTTATTTATGCAAATGATTTGTGTTAGTTGTTTTGGAAAAAAAGAAATCAAATCATAAAATTGTACAGTTTTTCTTCAAACTGACATAGATTGGACCTAAAACTGAATCATGGTTTCACTCAACATACTGATAGGACCTCATCTGTTGCTAAATACTTTTTACATTTCGTGCCACTTTGATCGCAGCTTTACAAATTTAGAATGTCTTTAGACACCCTGGAAATATTTTTAATACTTGGGCTATTAAGAATGTAACATTGAATTATTTATCTAGGATTATCCATTGAACATTAATGTCCTTTCTTCATCCTTAGTTTTATTTAGAATACCGTGGAATCAGAATTAGACCTGAAAAAAGATATAGCTTTAATTTGTACTTTGATCCTGAAAATACAGAATTTACTGCAGCATTCATGGATTAGATCTCAACTGTGAATGAAATACTTTTCAAGAGAATTAATGTTACTAACTCTTAAAAATTCTTTCCATTTTGATAATAATTTATTATTGAGCAAACCTTTCTTAACCAGTAATTCCAGAAAGGTAATTTAAAATATATTAATTCATTTTATACATGAAATAAATCTAATGAAAATTAAAGACCTATAAAAGTTTTGTTTATTGATAAATACATGTAGGACAGCGTGTTCACAGTGTATTAAATCCATAGCTGAATATCTTTCACATGTAATTTGAAAAGTTTTACATTCAGCTATTTTTTAAGTGACAGTTAACAAGCTACAACAGAAGTTTTTTTAAAACCAGCAACAGAATGAGATTGTATTTTAGAAGTGAGTAAATAAAGTTTATTTTAAGAATAAAAAAAGTTGATGTGTAATGTTTATTTGATGTACTTGATATGTTTGTAAAGAAGTGGAAACCATCTTTTTTTACACTTCCATCAATGGTGCAGAGTTTACCACTGTAAAATAACCTTCCATTTTTAAAGCGCACACACTACTGATAAATTAGCTTCTTAAAAATAATACATTAATAGAAGCAACTTATTTGGGGACACATTTTGATTTGGTTAGATTAAAAAATATTAAACAATAACTTTGTGAAAAAAAATAGGTCTCAAATACTAAGTAAAAAGTGTTGAACAGTATTTGTCCTAAGCTAGTTTTTGACTTTATTAAAGTTTGAGACCTATTGATAGAAATATTTGTAGAAGAAACATTCAAACAACTCATACAATGTTAAAAATAAAAAAAATAAGATTTCGCTTGAGTAATAAACTTTTCTATTGTCAAATAATAATGTGTATCACCGACATAAACAATGAATGAATTTGAAATGATTTTATAAATTAGGATGTACAATTTGTAAATGTTAAATAAATCATTAAGCACACAAAGAAGTTAAAAGTTTGATGACTTTATACAATGAACATATTTTTATACAAGTGTTTCATTCTTTCTTTTGGTGCAGCACTTCACTCACAATGAAATGTTCAGCTAAATATTGTTTTAATTTATTGTCAACAGAAATGAAGGTGAAATAAATAATTGAAGACAACATTGAATCATTGTAGCATTACATGATGTAAACTATCACATATTGTCATGAAATATTGAAACAAAATGTAAAAAACCACATGCGGTATAAACAATTTAAATTATTGGTCATCCATTCATCTACGACATTTATCCATTGTTCATTATTATCACATTCTATTTCTACTCTAAAAAAGTTTAAATGCTTATAAAAAAAAACCCACGTTACTAATAAGGAATAAAAAAATTATAATGTTATTAAATAATACGTGGAAAGGGATTATTAATACATGTATAAATAAAAAAAATATTACCATTTAATAAAACTGCTTTTGAAAAAACGGTACTTATGTGTATGTTAATAAAAATAATAGTTAAGTCATGATACAATTTAAGGACAGCAAATTACAGCTCATCAAAACTAAAAAAATATCTAAGGGATCTAATGTTTCTCAATGCAATGACAAGTAGCGTCACTTATAAGCACTGTGGAACTGCAGCACCCCACTATTAGCACTTGATAGCATATTATCAATAACATTCAATATAATAAGTCCTTTTTATTTTATTCTTTCTAATACTTGTACTCTCTCTCTCTCTCTCTCTCTCTCTCTCTATATATATATATATATATATATATATATATATATATATATATATGGGTAATACTTAAGCTTTAGTCTTAGCCATCGTACATTTTATCAAAAAGATTTTAAAAATATTTATATGAAACTTTGCATTTTTCAGTTCCAGCGGTAACGTGTTTCGCTTCTGTGTTTACGCTCACAAGTCACACAAGAAGCTGCACACAAAAGGGACAGAGAGCACTGTGGCTGTTGAAATGGGTATCAATTTTTTAATGAAAATATCAAGCTTAAAATTTACTAATTTAGCATATATTAAGTATCGTCAGTTAGAGTTAGTTAGTAGCAAATAAAAAATGTTGATTTTTATCTTTTTGGATTCTAAACGAATTGCCTTTTTTTAATACATTTTTTTTTTCCTTTTGCACAATTTGAAAACAAAAGTTCAACATTTTCTGCAGCAGCGCCACCACTAATTTTAGCGATGAGTCACCACAGCCAATGACATATCTTAGTTATCAGTTAATAGGTAAACACCCACATTTTATTTCATCAAAAAGTCAACAGCTGAATTAGGAATGTTGATTAAAAACAGTTTTCTCTGTCGCTTTTTAAATTCAAAACCCAAAAACAGAAGGAAAAATAAAACAGCTGAATGGCCTGGTCATTTTGTACAAAAGTGTTTCAACTGTTTCAAGTGTTTCAAATGTTAAACATTTTTACTTATTAACTGATCTATGGCAAAAACAATACTAAAAGAAAGGATAAAATTATGACAGTCATTCCTTTAAAATATCACTACTGAGCTTTATAATTTTTTTTTACACAATTTGAGAAAATATTAGAGCATACAACATAATAAATACATTTATGCTACAACATAAAAGTGAAAGTTTCATGGCTGCTCCAGAGTTTTTCCCCAGAATATGCAAGGAAGCTTCTGCAAAATAAATTTAATAAAAAAGTAATTAAATACGGTACATAATAAACTGAGTTAACATTTCTTTTTCTTATTCCATTAAGCGAGATGTTAAGTTTTACATTCTAAGAAATAATGTAAGTAATGTAAAAATATAAGTAGGTCTAGATAGATTTGGCCAATATGATGATTAGATTTTTTGTCAGTAGCCTAGGTTAAAAATGGCTTGTAAGTTGAGGGTCAGGGGTCAGTCAGAGCCAGAGAAGGATATAAAATTTTCGTGGCACTAGGCCAACAAAACTTTGAGGCCCGATTTGAAAAATATAAATATTGCTAGTTTTTTAAATTTAATTTTGTATACCACTCAACATTTTGGGGCCCTTTATTTCGCAGGGCCCCGAGGCTATGGCCTAGTCGGCCTGCCTGTAAATCCGACCCTGGTCAGAGCCTCAGTTAAAAGGGGGGAGAGGTGAGGAGAGGGGAGGTTTAATGGGGACATCTTTATTATTTTATCTAATTTAAATGATTTTACTTCCTATTATATAAGTTTATACTTTATATCAGGACATATGTGGAAATGTTCATACAAGTACAATAACTCATGGAATGAAGTCAATCAATTTCCAACTAACCCAATAATTTATGGTATGAAGTCAGTCAATCTGAGGACTTATTTTATGAAGTCAGTCAAGATAGATTTCTATTCTTACCAGAGATGATCCAAGTACTGACCATGCAATTACATGTACTAGTACAAGTACCCAAAATGCAAATACTAGTACAAGTACCCAATGTGTAAGTACTAGTACAAGTTTCACCTAAGGTACAAGTACACAAAGCGCAAGTACAAGTACACAAAGCGCAAGTACAAGTACCCTCAGTGCAAGTACTAGTACAAGTACCCAATGTACAAGTACCCAAGGCGCAAGTACCAGTACAAGTACCCAATGTGCAAGTACTAGTACAAGTACCCAAGGTGCAAGTACCCAATGTACAAGTACCCAATGTGCAAGTACTAGTGCAAGTACTACCTAAGGTACAAGTACACAAGGCGCAAGTACAAGTACCCAAGGTGCAAGTACTATTACAAGTACCCAAGGTACAAGTACTATTAAAAGTACACAAGGTGCAAGCACTATTACAAGTAACCAAGGCGCAAGTACTAGTACAAGTACCCAATGTGCAAGTACTAGTACAAGTACACAAGGTGCAAGCACTATTACAAGTAACCAAGGTGCAAGTACTAGTTCAAGTACCCAATGTACAAGTACCCAAGTCGCAAGTACTAGTACAAGTACCCAATGTGCAAGTACTAGTTCAAGTACCCAAGGTGCAAGTACTATTACAAGTACCCAAGGTGCAAGCACTATTACAAGTACCCAAGGTGCAAGTACTAGTACAAGTACCCAAGATGCAAGTACTAGTACAAGTACCCAAGGTGCAAATACTATTACAAGTACCAAATGTGCAAGTTCTAGTACAAGTACCCAATGTGCAAGTACTAATACAAGTACCCAAGGTGCAAGTAATATTACAAGTACACAAGGTGCAAGCACTATTACAAGTACCCAAGGTGCAAATACTAGTACAAGTGCCCAATGTGCAAGTACTAATACAAGTACCCAAGTACTAGTACTCCACAAAATGTACTCGACTAGTACAATACTAAAGTACAGGCACCCTATCTCTGGTACTTACCTGGTCTTGAAGTCTGTTGTTTACGTTTCTCTGTGTTTGTGTTAATAATTTCATTTTTTTCTAACACAACTCCATTTCTTCCTTTAGACTTTTGTGAAGGAAACTAGTGAATTATAGAAGTATTACAATGGTAGTAAAATGACATCTATATTTAAATGTAACGGTAACTAACATGTTATTACAAAAGTTAGACAATAACAATATCTTACAACTTCTTCAAGTACATTACATCTGAAGACAAAAATAGGAGACTTTTTGTTTGGTAGACAAGCAGTTCTACAGAATGCATAAAGACTGATTTATAGAATAACGGTGGATTTTACACTTGTGTTATTTGAAATATTTTTACATACTTTTCTTTTATATCTTTAACTTCAATGACAGCAAGAGAACGTTGCAGTTTAACTGGTCACATTAAGCAAACCAGAAAAGCACAATTATTGTGAAAAGTAAAATACTGACCTGGTTGATGTGGTTATGTGGTGGCTGATTGGCCCGACTGTTCAATGAATGGTAAACACTTGTTGTGAACATAGTCGTGGTGTGCGACGGACTGGTAGTTTTCTTGATTTTGTATTCTAGTAATACACAATTTAAAAAGTTCTCATAAGTTTTGTATATATGTTTACTATGTCGTACATAAACATAAAACTTGAATTCAGTAAACTGCAGGAACATTATAAACCATTCTGAGTAATGGTTTCTAAAATACATTTAGTTTCAGAATCCAAACACACCAACACACTGGTACAACAAAAACTAAATACAATATTACATTGGTGCCTCAGAATGTGAACACAACGATACACTTATACAATGAAAATTGAACACAATATTACATTTGTGCCTCAGAATCCGAGGACAAGACATTGGAACTTTAGAATAAGAGCACACACAAACATTGGAGTATAGAGAGGCGAGAGAGATATAGACACGATCGCTGACAGGACATACAAAGGCCAGGCCGTAAAGCTAAAGACATTAATGGAGGAGCGAGCAATCGTCCGTTGATGAGAAGCCAGTGGTCGTTTCACCATACAGGATTAAAAGAAATTTGCAAAAATTGGGCAGACGTGAAAGACCTTATTGAGAATCATCATCTAAATAAACTTTTTGCAGAAAACCCTGACGATTGATAACACACTGGCCCACTTCAGAAAGATTCTACAGCAAAGGAAGCGACAGATTTCCCTTGATAGTTTCTCGGTGCAGGAAGATTCCCAGTCGGCTGCCAAGAAACAGCCACAAGAAATCCTCAAACTAATGACGCAGAACAGCAAAGAAAGTGACAAAGTTCCCATGATCATTTTCTTGGTAACAAAGATAAACTCAATGTTATTATTTTTTATTTTACTTGTTGATTTTCTTTCTTTATATTTACTATGTGAAGTACACGCACTCTTTGTCAGGTAAACGACATTGATGTTAATAAATTATAACGATTCTTTCATCTTGAAACGGATTGTCTCTATTTCATAGTAGAATAGATAAATTAATTAGAATAGTTTTTGTTGCAGTGTGAAACATGACAAAGAAAATTTATTTCTTTCAAAACTAAACAAAATGAAAACTATATAAAATAACCTTTTAAATTACTTTTTTTCTTCTTAGTACATTATTAATGAAGTTTTTTTAAAAAAAAATAGTTTTTCTATATTTTTATATTAATTTTTTAAATGCAGAAATTGGAATAGCGCTTTCGAAAAATATACCACAATTACATTAGCTATGCTCAACCTCATTACATTTAAAACACCTAAGTGATTTTCACAAGATGCAAGTTTTTTATATGCATGATACGTTTCGTTTTTCAGTAGTGCGCCGCCGACATTTTGTAACAGTTCAAGTGTACCTCAAGTTGAAAAAGGGTACGGAGCACTGCTATAGACACTGCAGTAAAATAATATCTTTTGAATTACAGCCAGTATCAGTTAGCCACCATTTTTTTTTTTTACATTTCTCGATTTAATATTATTATTTTAAAAGAAGGAAACTTGTAAGGTCTGTACCACATACATTGTATACAATCTCTTTCCACTTTCAAACAATAACTTTCCTTTTAAATGCCAATGCAATATTATTAAGATCTTTATATAGGCTAGTGTTTTTAGTTGGACACTCCTCATTTACATATTTATTGCATTTATATTCCAATTGTATCACTGTATGTTTATATTTTACTGGTGAATCCTTAGGGAATTTAAAGACAAAGTCAGTGAGACTGATACGGATTAAAAGTCATTCTTTTTTTAAAATGGTAATAATGAACTAGAACAGAGGACGCCTAATGATTAACTAGAACAGGTCGATGATGATGAACTAGAACAAAGGTCGCCTAATGATGAACTAGAACAAAGGTTGCCTAATGATGAACTAGAACAAAGGTCGTCTAATGATGAACTAGAACAAAGGTCGCCTAATGATGAACTAGAACAGAGGTCGCCTAATGATGAACTAGAACAGAGGTCGACTAATGATGAACTAGAACAGAGGTCGCCTAATGATGAACTAGAACAAAGGTCTTAAGGTCGCACGCGGATCTTGGGTGACTTTTGGGTGGCTGCCAATGAGAGGATATTTTTAAAAAAAATTATTTACCCAATCGATCAATTGAATTTGGTATATGTTATGTAATTATATCACAACATTAGTGCAGCTCTGAACGATCTAGCCAGTTATCATCACTGTACAAGTAGCTGGAATGGGGCTCAGGAAGGAAAGAGGTTTAAATACTAAGTTAAATCTAGCCCATATAGACAGTACATGCAGCACAGTACATATATCACAGTACATGTAGCCCAGTACATGTAGCCCAGTAATGAAGCATAGTAATGTAGCCCAGTAATGTAGCGCAGTAATGTAGCCCAGTACATGTAACACAGTACATGTAGCCCAGTACATGTAGCACAGTGATGTAGCCCAGTACATGTAGCCCAGTACATGTAACACAGTACATGTAGCCCAGTACATTAGCCTAGTACATTTAGCACAGTACATGTAGCACAGTAATGTAACACAGTACATGTATCCCATTACATGTAACACAGTACATGTAACACAGTACATGTAGCCCAGTACTTGTAGCCCAGTAATGCAGCCCAGTACATGTAACACAGTACATGTTGCTACATGTACTGGGCTACATGTAACACAGTACATGTACCCAGTACATGCAGCCCAGTACATGTAACACAGTACATGTAGCCCAGTAATGCAGCCCAGTACATGTAACACAGTACATGTAGCCCATTTATCAAAGAATACAGTGAGATGTTTATCAAAGAATACAGTACATTAGTTAAAGGTCTAAAATAACTCCCTACCTTCTAACACCATCCTGTCACTCGCCTCTCCCATATCATTTGAAGCGAAACAAAAATAATCTCCGAAATCACTTCTCTGTATGTCTTTAATGTTGAGGTATAGGGAGAGTTTATTCTCATCATCATTGTACGGGAACACTTCCAGCTGTAACATAAACACATAATACACGGCTCAGTCCTTAGATTAGATATTATACAGATTGCGCAAGCCTCGATTTGGAACATTGTTTTCATCCCAGCCATCCTACTTATAAAGCAGCTAAACTTGTGCGGGTCGCGTGTGGGGAATACGTTCTATAAATAAAACGACCTCCAGAAATAAATAAAACAATAGTATTTGATAAAGTAATCACGTGACCAGCGAGGTCACGAAAACATAATTCAAAATGGCGCTTGCGTCGAATCGATTCGATATCTCTTTTTCAAAAATCTACAGTTTTAAATAGTTTCTGTGGTTTTTATTATGAAATATAAAAGTCCTAAATATTAAATAATAATAGTAATATATAATATCATTCAAATTATTTTAGTTTTTATTACAACAGATATCATTTTAACCAGACTAGGTCACTAGCGAGCGCGTTCGTAAATAACCTATGATCTATGACATCCCGATGGTACAATTTTTTTTTTGCAGAATGGGAGCGCCGTCGCTATAAATAAAATAATCCTCTATGACGTCATTTGTCGATGAGTGCTGTATCGTGCCTTCGCTTATTTTTTACTTTTCAGTGCATTTTTTTACTGCTTTGTTTTGATTTTAACTATAAATAGAATTCAGGGCAAAACGCTATAAATAAAAATCCTCTGTGACGTCAAATAAAAAAATAAATACATCCTGCACTTGATTTCACGTAAATCGGCTGCGCATTTGATAATCATGCTCAGTTATTATAGTTTGTTAACATTGTGTACTGCAGGTTATTGTTCCCTCGATGAATTACTTTTTGATGATGGTTTGTTGGTTATGGCTACCACATCTTCTGACGTATGAAATGTAGGTCATTTCTGCACATTAGGAAGGTGGCATAAATCGGCACCTAATTAAATTAATTCAATTGATTAGGAAGTGGTTTAACAGTACACCTAGATTTCCCGGGCAACGCCGGGCTTAATATCTAGTTAATGATTTTTACACTCATCAGTCCATTCATTGAATATAAATGTTTGTGATATATATATATCCTAAAAACCCATGAACGCATGAATTAATTGTCGCTTTTTTATATTTATATAAAGCAAATTGACAGCTTTTTCATTCACATTTCATGTTTTCTAAAAAACAAAAAAGAGGTGTAAGGGATGTCCATTAATTATGTCAACAAATTGGGGGGGGGGGTGGGTGGGAGGGGTCAGAAAATTTTTGACAATTGTTGACAAGGGGGAGGGGGGGAGGTCAAGAAAAGTTGACGTCAACAATGTTACTTTTTTAAATTTAATATAATTACTTAATAAAGGAAAATTAAGCAGCGGTTGTAGTCCTGTGTTACACATTTGCTCAACATTCAGTATTTTAATTAAACTAACTATATTCCCACTCATATTGCCACAAAAACATTTTGGAAGCCACCTAGACACACAAGGTCGAACAATTGATGAACAGTTGGAAAAATTAAACTTAATATATGCTGGCGAAATATTGACAGAAATATGAAAGCAAGTAAGCATAGACAATTTTTGTAAAAGAGTCTCTGGAAGTTTGACAAGTTGTTGACAAGGGAGAGGGGAGGGGGGAGGTAAAAATCGCCAAAAATTTGTTGACATAAATAATGGACAGCACCTAAGTAGGTCTGTGTGTTTTTATGAATGGAAGGCGTCTTTGGAAACAAATGCGAATAACAACATTGGAGCGAGAGTTTTAAACACAAAACCGATGACAATTTGTATAGCGATTGGCAATCTGTACAATATATATAATCTGTGGCTCAGTACTAAGTATAGGCTAATATCTTATAATTTTTTCATGTACATTTCTTTTTAAATACCATAACTGTCGGCAGGCATACACATGTCTGTAGTTACATTGTACCTTGTGTTTCTCTGAATTGGACAGCTGCTTGGATCCAAACTTCCACGCCGCCTCAGCTTGTGGGTACCCTGTGATTGTGCATTCTAGAATCGTGTCTTTACCAATAGACTGGGCGATTCTCTCTGAGGCAACAACTACTTCCGGTTGAACTAAACGGTGAAGATAAAATCAAGAAACAAATGCAAGTTAGTTTTTTATGAGTAGAAAATATGTGTCATTAAAATTGGGAGCTAGAATCTGTTTTAGATATTTAGTTATTTTAGACATTTAGCTGTTGTCAAGATTGGGTTAGAGATATAATACTAAAATTAACTGATATAACAAGAAAACTATTTTATTTATCCAATGTACGAGGCAAGTAGAATGTTGAGATTGTAGAATTTTTCATTCTTAAAATTTACTTATATTTTATACGTTTAATAAAGTTGTCCATGTCTAAAATGTTGCCATGTAACTACCGACTAAAATTATTTTACTAGTTAGAAACATATTTTAATATGTTCACATACATTTCACGTTACCAACATATTTAATATGATCACATACATTTCACGTTACCAACATATTTAATATGATCACATACATTTCACGTTACCAACATATTTAATATGTTCACATACATTTTACTTTGACGACTGTTGCCTTCCTGACGCTGGGCGCCACTTCATTGTCAGCCTCACACTCATACACGCCCCCACAGTGACGTGTGACGTTATGGATTTGCAGGATCTCACCAGCGTAGCCAATTCCTGTATGGACAACAAAATTGTTAACATTTGATTGTATTAGTAATATTAACTCATTGTTAACATTAGTACAATAATACATATTGTTAACATTTGGTTGTATTAGTAATCATTACATACTGTTAACATTTGTTCATGAATACATACTGTTAACATTTGGTTTTATTAGTAATAATTAGATATTTTTAACATTTGTTAATGAATACATATTGTTAACATTTGGTTGTATTAGTAATAATTACATATTGTTAACATTTGTTCATGAATACATATTGTTAACTTTTGGTTCTAAGAGTAATAATTACATACTGTTGATACTTATTCATGAATACATATTGTTAACTATTGGTTGTATTAGTAATAATTACATATTGTTAACAGTTGTTCATGAATACATATTGTTAACTTTGTTCATGAATACATATTGTTAACATTTGGTTGTATTAGTAATAGTTACATATTGTTAACATTTGGTTGTATTTGCTGAATACTTTTCCCAGTGAGATAACTTTTAAGTTGAATTACTTAAAGATTAGAAAAAGATACACAGGTTTATAGGAGACATCAAAATATGGCGTTCATGTTAATAGTTCTATAAATAAACCACCTGACAGTAACCCTGAATGAAGCTATAAATATTTCAACTACATGCAATAAATATTGACATAGATAGCCTCCTTATGCGAACATAAAAAAAATGAAATAATCATAAAACTACGTACGACTTCATGTCTGCAGGCTATTTTCGATTTGTGGTAAGGTTAAAAGTTATGAAATTGTCTGGTAGTTTAAGTCAAACAAGTGAGATTTAAAGTTAAATTGCATGAGTCTAAAGTGTAAAGACGTATTTAATGAGATATAAACACATATCGAGACAGATGTAAAACATAATTTCAACCAGACTAAGTAAGATGTAAAACATACATTAAGTTAGATCACTCAGTTGTAAAACATAATTTCAATGAGAGTAAGTCAGATATAAAAACAGCCAGACAGATAAACACATGTATTCAAACACACACATGCATTTAGTTTTGCGTGATCATTTTTATAGTGAGCCTAATGATAGTATCAACATTAGTTCAATAATGTTGTCGGGGAAAAAGAAAAGTAGCAATACAATTTGATGAAATTGACAACAGCAAAACTCATGCAACCACTTTTATTGAAAACATTTGTCAGAACGGAATGTTCATAACCAAAACTGTATCATATTTTATTTCATTATTTTGCGTATAATGAGTTAAAAAAGAATACAATTTTTGAGTTCTAGTGTTGGTATTTGAGATAGCCCCCCCCTCCATCCATAGAGCATCTGGCTATTGTGGCGAGATGCTCCAGATCTGACCAGTATAAACAAACATTTAGTAACGCTATTGGGGGGGGGGGGTGTAACACCGCCAGCACAACCCTACCTACGTCACCGCAACCAACCTCATCCATTGGACTAGGATTGACATGAAGAAATTCGAGGATGGGGGGAGGGTAGAGGGGGGGGAGCAGGGTTTACTGTTACAGTCATACAAGCATCATGTGCCGTCAGGCAAACTAGAGTTGCAGACTACAACTACTGAGAAAAAAGAAACGTAAATTAGTGACACACCGGTTAACTCACGGGCCCTTGTACTTTCTATTCTGGGGGGGGGGGGTAACTTTCCATCAGGATCACCGCCAAAGCTTTTTTTTATGGGGGGGGGGGGGGCTAAAACTACTTAGGAGCCTTTGAGGACACAGCGGTATTTGACACATTGCTACAAAATCGAAGGGAAAGGAATAGAGAGTGGTCAAGTGGTCAAGGGGTCCTCATTGTTATAGTTTGTCAGGGCCCCATATTTAATGGCTGCGGCCCTGGTTCCACACCGATGTAAGAGATGTTTAATAAAGTTAAGCACCGTCTTTTATCTGTAAGAAAGGGAGATAATGGACACAGTATTACTCCCAACCAAGTCAGGTTTCTCTAAACTTAGGTATATGCCAACGAGTCAGACCAATGGGATCATTCAACAAGAAGGTGAAGATCACCAAACTATGGACTGAAGTGTGAAAGTATCTGTAGAGAGTAGACATTGTTTTAAGTTCTACAACAAGCCAGTAAATATCCCAAACATCTTACTAGGAAGTGTCGTGCAAGACTCACTCTCTCGAGTTTCTCCTCTCACACTCGGCTGTCTGTACCACCTGACTGTCGGCTTTGGCATCCCAGTAGCGTTGCAGGTCAGGGTGACCCTGTCTCCTTCACGATAAATCAACGTGGACTCGATTGGGTCGGATATAATTCTGGGTGGAACTAACCGAAAAAGAAACAAAAAAAAATAAACAACACACACACAATTGATACATCAGTGGGATTACTTTATGTATCTTTCTATGGCATTCATTAATACAATTTTCATTAACATTTATTTACGTCTCTTTCTATGGCAATAATTTACACAGTTTAAATGGCATTTATTTTCATATCAAACAAGTATAACTGTTTTATTGACTTGGAGTGAGGCTGTTAACATCTCAGTTGCTGCGGTATTAAAAAAAAAACAATTCAACAAAAACCATTTCATTTCATTGGCTGCTCTACTTACTTTTGTATGTTAAAGACCAATGAAAAGAGAGACCTTAAGATATATATTCTTAGAAATACAATTTTGAATTTTTATTAAATGACATTCATTTCTGCATAAGTTAACATATGCATCAAAACGAAATACGTTCATTTTAGCCAGCGAACCTCCATAATTCTGAGATAGAGCAGGGAACCTCCTTAATCCCGAGCTAGAGCAGGGAACCTCCATAATTATGAGCTAGGACAGGGAACCTCCATAATTATGAGCTAGCACAGGGAACCTCCTTAATTTCGAGCTAGGACAGGAAACCTACATTATTCTGAGCTAGTACCGGGAACCTCCTTAATTCCGAGCTAGAGCAAGGAACCTCCATAAATATGAGCTAGGACAGGGAACCTCCTTAATTATGAGCTAGGACAGGGAACCTCCTTAATTATGAGCTAGGACAGGGAACCTCCATAATTATGAGCTAAGATAGGGAACCTCCATAATTATGAGCTAGGACTCAACATTAACAACATTTTTGGCCACCGGGCATCTTAATCTATACAAACTAGTTAGAACTGGTGTCATCATACATTTAAACATTCCAACCATACAGGGACATCATAGGTTCTACATCTAATCACTACAAGGACAAAATAGGTTTAACATTTAATCACTATAGGGACATCTTTAGTTTAAACCTCTAATCAACACAGGGACATCATAGGTTTAACATCTAATCACTTCGAGGAGATCTTTGGTTTAAACATCTAATCCCTAAAAGGACATCATAGGTTTGACACCTAATCACTTCAAAGAGATCTTTGGTTTAAACATCTAATCACTACAGGGACTTCATAGGTTTAACACCTAATCACTACAGGGATATCATATCATAGGTTTAACCTCTAATCACTACAGGGATATCATAGGTTTAACATCTAATCACTCCAAAGAGATCTTTGGTTTAAACATCTAATCACTACAGGGACATCATAGGTTTAAAATCTATTCCCTATAGGGATATCATATCATAGGTTTAACATCTAATTACTACAGGGACATCATAGGTTTAACATCTAATCACTACAGGATCATTATATGTTGAACATCTAATCACTACAGGGACATCATAGTTTTAACATTTAATTACTACAGGGATATCATATCATAGGTTTAACCTCTAATCACTACAGGGACATCATAGTTTTAACATCTAATCACTACAGGGACATCATAGTTTTAACATCTAATCACTACAGGGACATTATGGATGCAGACATATAAAAATGCCAGTGTTTTATGATAATCCTCACCGATTTTCTCGCAATGTAAAAAGACAAATGATGACGTCATACCAGTTCATCATATTGGTCAACTAAAGAACGGCAACTATTCCTTCTGTCAGACCGAAAAGAAGTTTGACTGACCTATGACGGACAATGCGACTGTCTGTGACATGGCCGGTTCCGTGTTGATCTGGCAAGTAAACATCCCCTGGTCACCGTACTTGACCTTGTCAAAATGAAGATTCCACTGACCATCTCTGGGTAGATCAACTTTGAACCTATCATCATCTATGATCCTGTTCTCATTCAGCGTGAGAACCGTCTTCCATTTATCTAGCCATACCACCTGATAACAATGAGAGTGTACAGGTAAACATTAGTTCACTTTGAGAGTGTAAGGTTTACATCAGCCAACACTGGGAGTATACATGCGTTACATATGATGACAGTAGGCAAAAAATACCAAGAAGTGACATAAACGTAGACGAACCGTTTTGTTTAGAAGATGTAAGTTACACTAAAAGATCGGTACATAGAGTGAAATATGAATAGAGGTAGTGATGTGAAACTTTGGAAAGAATTAAATTTTGAACAGATCTCAGAACAAACATTACAAATTCAGTTGGAAAAATAAAATCTCAGAACAATTAAATACATTTATGTAAAGATGAACAGTTATTTGTAATTGATAAAAACAATTTAAATCAGTGCATAAAAAGATATTTATTTTTTGTTTAAGTGACATGAATTTGAAAAGTTTAAAACATCGAAATGCAAGTTTTGATAACTAATATCGTTATTAGACAGACATCTTAGTAAAAATAACTTTTTTTTAAAAACAGTTTCATGAGCTGTTACAGCTGTATTGTTAAGTCAACATCGTTAAAATAAAAAAAAACAACATTATAATTTGAAATGACTTAGACAGTGTGGTCAAATCAAAACTGTTAAATATTGCGACATTTAATGTTGTATATATGTATTTGAAAACAACAATTTACCATCATTCTGCACTATGATACGTTATAATTAATTATATTACTATTGGTCAATAAAACATATCAATCATGTAATATAGGCCAAAGCTTTTTATCACATTATTTTATGTTGTAAATATAATTTTAAAAGAAACATTACTTTATGACGTTGGTAATAAAAAGGGAGGTAACAACCCAGTTTGTAAGTATGTGCTTTTTACAGAGTTGTGCTCCATACCCCCCCCCCCCCCCATAAACAACAGTCGACTTGTTTACATTTAGTTTTAGACCCCCCCCCCCCCCATAACAGAAATTATATATTTATAAAGCCTCACAAAAAATATTATATATATATATTTAGCAATATTCGTTTATGGGTCTTTGAGAAATGTTTCTGTCAAGCATCATTTAAATTCTTTTAGTAAACATCATCCTAAGTTGTATATAATAAAATAACAGTTATTTATATTGCAGAATTTCATTTGACAGAATATTGTGAACTCTTCACTAAATCTTTAAATTTATCTTACTGCTAATAAATACATTAATCATGAATATTACGATTGCATGTATTTTATATATTTACTTTAATGTAAATATTAAAATTTCCCTTGGTGTCATGAATTATTCCTATTACTGAACCACTGACTAGAGTTCACTTAAAGAAATCAAGAAATTAATAAAAAAAAAATAGGAAGCATGAAATATCAGCTACATAGACAATCTATTTATAGAATTTAAATACCGAGTAGAAGACGACTGAAAAGTTTGAACAAAACACGACAAAATAAAAGCAGAGAAGTTTTATTTCAGAATACAAACCAGGACATAATTCGGTCTCATTGGAGAATGAAAGGATCACGTGGACTAAGAGTGCAACATACATACGGGTCACTTACTGGGCAGCAGTATGAGGAACTCCCAGGAATCAGACTTTTCTCTTGCAATAGAATTATTCTTTTAGGCGCCACCCTTCCCTCTACACCCCCTCCTCCCACCAACACACTGGCCGCAGCAGCGAGCTAACACCACTGGCTACAGCAGCGAGCTAACACCACTGGCTACAGCAGCGAGCTAACACCACTGGCTACAGCAGCGAGCTAACACCACTGGCTACAGCAGCGAGCTAACACCACTGGCTACAGCAGCGAGCTAACACAACTGGCTACAGCAGCGAGCTAACACCACTGGCTACAGCAGCGAGCTAACACCACTGACTACAGCAGCGAGCTAACACCACTGACTACAGCAGCGAGCTAACATCCCAGTCTATCCTTCTCTGTCTGTTCATTTTTTCAAAAAATCTGTTCCACACCCAATGTCCCAGTTCGATCCACACATTATATATTGAATGTACAGTCTGGTGTCCACATCCAAATAATTCTCCATATAAGACCAACTAGTAAAAGTACAGTTGAGTACAGTTGAGTACATTTAAGTACAGTTTTACTTTAAAAGTTCACAGGAAAAAAGAAAAAAATAACAAATAGCTTATATACAGTGTAAACTAATCAAGATGTCTGTAAGACAATTTCATGACTGAAAAAAATAATATACAATTTAGAACTAAACATTTTACTTTGCAATTTATGAAATAAAAAAATGCATAGACATTTACTTTTCAGATGATAAAAGAATATATTTTTTGAAATGTTTAAAATATTAGATTAAAAAAAAATGAATTTTATTTTAAATTAATTAAAAGAAGAATATACAGACTTATTTATTTTTATTTATTTTAGTTCTTTGAAAAAGATTTTCGTTTATGAAAACAAAGAATCCATGCTTCTTAGATATCAACAGTATATTATATCGCTAAGCAACTGAAATTTAAAATAGATTTGTACAGGAAATAAAGGCTTTACGTCACACATTGATTGCCATCAGCTCATAAAAGTTTTCAAACTTAATTTAAAATTTGTATTATTTGTTAAAAACTAGGATCTTTTACTTTATTTTTTTTTAAAAGTAAATGTACATTGTATAAATTATACATCATTTGACCATTTCATTAAAAATTCAGTTAATCCTTGTACGTTTATGTGAATTTGTAGAGCTAGGAGTCAAGTCAAATAGACAAATTGAGATAAAGTCAAGTCCTATAGACAAATTGAGATAAAGTCAAGTCCTATAGACAAATTAAGATTAAGTCAAGTGCTATAGACAAATATGATGAAGTCAAGTCCTATAGACAAATATGATGAAGTCAAGTCCTATAGACAAATATGATGAAGTCAAGTCCTATAGGCAAATATGATGAAGTCAAGTCCTATAGACAAATATGATGAAGTAAAAATCCTATAGACAAATATGATGAAGTCAAGTCCTATAGACAAATTGAGATGAAGTCAAGTCCTATAGACAAATATGATGAAGTGTACAAGTTCAACTTTTATTTTTATCTTTTAAACAGAAGTATTGAATTTTTTTATCGAATATTTTGATCATTTGAAAATTATCTCCCCTCCCCTGCCCCCCAGAAAACAAGAAGAATAGAAATAAATGAATTAGACACATTTCTCATGTCTGAATTAGACCAAATTAAAGAAACTAAAAAAAGAAAGAACAACATGACGTCATTCAAACTTTGACAATGAATGTTGACAGTTAAAACACACTCGCAGGTTGCTGTAAATTGTTGATATCGACTATGTAGCAATCGTGAATGTTAATAAATACATTTATTATCTTACAAATAAAATATTTACGCATCTGTTGAAACGTCAACATAATGTTATAAAGTACTCGTAACTTAAGACAATTATCTATGCTTGTAACTGTAGTTGCGTGTCAATAGACTTATGTAACTTCACTTGATTGTCAATATTACACAAACCTAACAGTTTTTAGGTGTATGTAAATCAAAAGACCTGCATCCAAGATGATCAGTATTTTATATATATGATTGTACACAAGTGCAATTATAAATATAGACTTACCTTTACAGAGTATACATTTACACTTACCTCTGTATTGCTGACAGTATAAATATAGACATAAATTGTACCTACGTGCCATTATAAACATAATACAGAGATCAGTGCCGAACCTAGGGATTTGGGGGCCCGGGGGCTTGGCCTCTTTGGGAGCCCCTGCATTTTGAAATTTGATACCATGACATGAGATAAGGTACCTAATATTTAATGTAACAATTTTTATTGGCCCCCCCTCAAGCTGGGGCCCGAGGGGACTTTCGAATTTGGACCCCCCTTCCCCACCCTAGGTACGCCTCTGATGCCATAAGTTGATGAAACATTGAATAAATAACAGTTTCGAGAGCAGACAGACTTTACTTTATGTAGGCTAACACATGTTGTTCCTCACAGTTGGATATTTGGCATTAACGATTAAACTAAGGACTAGTGTTGTAGTTAGTTTCCAAATGTTTCTGGCACCAGAGACCGTCTTAACTTTAATGGGTGGGTTCTAGGGCGAGTGTCAATATCCATGTTTCGTAAATGTCAACTATCACACTGAACGCTTCTATCGCACCTCCTTTCCTCAGTAGACGGGCTTGGTGCGGCTACCCTAGAGGCAACAAACTGATACTGCTAGTACTGATGGCAAAATGGTGCTGTGTACATTGATTGGCTTTCTGGGTGCACTCAGGGCCCTCGACTGAACCCGAAGAAGCCCCCAGCATTCACCGAGGCGTGAACCTAAGAACACTGTCTTAAACTATTTCTAATACTATGTGATAACTTTAAATATTACAATAACACAATCGAATGTAGGTCTCTGTACATTATTGCTCAACTCATCTTTCATAATCGTTTGTTTTAATGTTCACGTTCTCAGCGGGGCTAATGTATCTATAAATACACGTAATCTGGATGAAGAGCAGGCAATGCTCCAAGTACCTGCAACACCTTAACAAATGGAAATAAAATTACAGATAATTGTTTGGAAACATTTATTAATTACGGAGTGTAATCTTCATACATTATTCATCGCAAACTCGCTGACAGTAATTACAAACACTTTTTTTCTTTATAAATAAAGTAGCAGAAACTATTTATGTGTAAATAAAAGCATAACGACATAATTGATGAGTGATTACACCTGCTAATGAACGAAATAATCAGTCAACAACATAATTCAAAGAATGAAAACATTTTTCTGAAGTGAAGTTGTGACATCCAGTTTTCTGTTTGGAATTTGTATTTTGTCTTCTTTATATGGACCACAAAAAATTAATGTAACATTTTTATTCAATAGTCCAATCTAATTAGTAAATCTCTATCAATCTATCAATCTATCAATCTATCTATCTATCTATCTATCTATCTATCTATCTATCTATCTATCTATCTATCTATCTATCTATCTATCTATCTATCTATCTATCTATCTATCTATCTATCTATCTATCTATCTATCTATCTATCTATCTATCTATCTATTTCTGTTTGTCTGTCTATCTACCGTATAAAAATATTACATGTAACCCTACTTGCTTGCTATATTTGTAAAACAATGTTTAAAGATTTCACGTTAATTAACACTAACTTCTAAGTTTTACGTTTTGATCTTTGTCATTTTAGAAACACTTGGACACATTTAAATTCGTTTTTTCTTTTATGATATATACAGAATCATTTGGAGACGTTTAATGATTACTGTAAAAGAGTTAATATACACTCTGAATTGTTGCATTGATTGTGTTAAACGGTTCAAGAGTGTATGTACACTGTGAATGGTTGCATTGTGTTAAATGGTTCAAGAGTGTATGTACATTCTGAATTGTTGCATTGATTGTGTTAAACTGTTCAAGAGTGTATGTACATTCTGAATTGTTGCATTGATTGTGTTAAACGATTCAAGAGTGTATGTACAATTGTACATTCTGAATTGTTGCATTGATTGTGTTAAACGGTTCAAGAGCGTATGTACATTCTGAATTAATGTTGCTACTGTCATCTACATATAATTGTTCCTCGAATGTGAGGGGTTTCAGTTTCGTTACGAAAAATAATGAAAATATTTATCACCCTAATGTACATTCTGAATTGTTGCATTGATTGTGTTAAACGGTTCAAGAGCGTATGTACATTCTGAATTGTTGCATTGATTGTGTTAAACGGTTCAAGAGCGTATGTACACTCTGAATTGTTGCATTGATTGTGTTAAACGGTTCAAGAGTGTATGTACATTTAGAATTGTTGCATGGTGTAAGTTAACAATAAAGTATACTGCATTCTTTGATTGCTGTTTATTCTAATGATATTTTCGACTGCGATTGTATTACTAGTCATTTCTTTTATTCATTTTGAGACAGCTGAATATAAACGGGGAGTTAATGAATCAGAAATAACGGTGATTTGACTCGACCATAACTACGTGAAGGTCAGTAGTTCATCAGATTTCACGTTTGATTCACCAATTGGTCAGAGTCGTAACAGGGTATGAGAAAAAAGAAATAAAACTAAACAACAAACAATGTTCATTGATTGAAGGAATGGATTGGGATTGAATCTGGTCTCATATTGTAGCACTTGTTGCACTGCACCCACTGGTGAATGGATTGGTATTGAATCTGGACTCATATTGTAGTACTTGTTGCACTGCACCCACTAGTGAATGAATTGGTATTGAATATGATCTCAGATTGTAGCATTTCCTGCACTGCACCCATTAGTGAATGAATTGGTATTGAATCTGGTCTCATATTGTAGCACTTGTTGCACTGCACCCACTAGTGAAACGTTTATTCAAGATAAAATAGACTTTTTTAAGGCCAATATTTTGAGGTGAGTTTATTTTATATTGAATAAGAAATAAAGATAATAAAGATAATAAAGATAATAAAGATAATAAAGATAATAAAGATAATAAAGATAATAAAGATAATAAAGAAGTGCAACAGATACAAAACAAAAGAGTTTTAAATGAAAGTTAATTAACACAATGAAAGAAATATCGGTTTTTATTTTATTTTGAGCAATAAAAAGTAACACATTTACGCGAAAAGAACAATGACCGTAACTTTGATGAGCTACATTTTTCTCAAAGTAAGAAAACAAATCATTTTCGGTTATTGGACGATCACCAATAGATTTGAACTGCGCAGGTCGTCAGAATCAGATGGCAGGGGAAATATAAATCAATCACCGGCAAGAGAAAAGATTACAATAACACAAGCAGCAAATTAGTTGCACTAGAAAGAGACAGATTGAGAATAGTCTATACGAAAATAAAGTTTACATTAACAAAAAAAAAGTAGAAAACACGTAGAAAGAGCAAGATCATAAAAAGGGCACTGGAAAGATTACGATAACACAAAAGTATTAAAAAATGTTCACATAGAAAGATCAAGATCATAAAGACGATAGAAAACACATCGATAATAAGAGTAGCACATTGTTATCAATCATTGAACGTCTTGAAAGATTGAAACAAGCAGAAGAAAAATGAGAAGTGTTCATTAGGCGATAGGTCAGATTACTTTATGGACAGGTCAAACCTTACCTTTGATGACCTGTCATTCCACGTAGTACAGGAAATAGAAGCGCATGCAATTACCTTTACCTGATGTCGACCTATATTGTTTACTACACAGGGCAATATGGCTTCATGACCTTCAATGACCGTCACATTGTGGATTTCATTGTCCATTCTTGGACGAACTGACGTCACATCTGGTTGGGAAACACAATGAAAAAAGAAACATCTTACACATGTTGAATGTTTAGTTGATATTTAATTATGTACAATCATTATGTCTGGTGTAATGGTTTCCCTATACAGATCATCGAGGTCATATGAAGTAGAGTTCATCTGTTTCTCTAGCCACGGCTATTGTGTGGGATTGTGTGGATAGCTCACTTTTACTTTACTTTTACTTTCCCCCAGTTGTTCGCTGGATGGACTCAGGGAAATCGATCAAATGGGCTCGAACTTAGGACATGTCGGCTATTAATCAATCGCTCTACCATATGACCACCGCCTCCTTATTGTCTGGTGTACACGTTGTTATATTTCATATGTTAGACATATACTGGACATTATACTGGACATTATACTGTCTTCTAATTTTTTAAAATATATTTTCTTTAACTCATAATCAACTTGTTAAAATTAACAGGTTATACCAAAGGGTAGCCTATTTCTATATATCTATGTTTAATAGATACATAAATGAATGTATATATATATATATATATATATATATATATATATATATATATATATAAGCATCACTAGACCTTGTATTAAATATTGATAACAATATAAGGCATTGTATGGAATATAAAAAATGTTTAATCGGTAACGTTGTAATGATGTAATGGTGTAATGACGTAATGGTATAATGACGTAATGGTGTAATGATGTGATGGTGTAATGACGTAATGACGTAATGGTGTAACGGTGTAATGGTGCAATGATGTAATGTGTAATGGTTTAATGACGTAATGGTGTAACGGTGTAATGGTGTAATTACGTAATGATGTAATGATGCAATGCTGTAATGACGTAAAGTAATGACGTAATGGTGCAATTATGTAATGATGTAATAATAGGCTAGAACAGCCTAAGGCAAACTACGGCTCTACAAGTATCGTGAGTTTAGGTTATACAACACTAGAATTAATTGTACATACTTATATGCATTTTGTTATAGAAGTTCTAATAAATGATCTGCAATATCGTGATATTTCGAAAACCTTCTGTAATTATTATTTTGGTTGGTATTTAATTGTTAACATTTGATGATTCTAATACTGTAATACAAACATTCACATAATATAAAATTCATGCGCCCAACGTTTTTCGTTTTTATAAAAATCAGAAGCTCTTATAAAGTCTATTACCATGTGACCAATTTATTCAGAAATTATTTTCTGCTTTTTGGTACGCAAGAAAAACATTGTTTTTTTATAAAATATTTTTTTATGTTATAACGTTGACCTTCAGTTTATATATTAGTTCATGTCGACATGCTATCCTTCCGCTCTTGGTCAGACTTTCGAACCCAATAATATTCGCGATCACGATACACAAAGAAAATGGAAGTTGTAGAAACTAGCAGATAACGGTAATTTCAAAGCATCGGGCGATAAATCCAAAATATAAGACTCATAGATTTTTCACATAGAAATATCTAATCCTACAGTCAATGACAACAGACGATCATACAGACAATGACAACAGACGATCATACAGACAATGACAACAGACGATCATACAGACAATGACAACAGACGATCATACAATCAATGAAAACAGACGATCATACAGACAATGACAACAGACGATCATATAGGCAATGACAACAGACGATCATACAGACAATCACAACAGATGATCATACAGACAATGAAAACAGACGATCATACAGACAATGACAACAGACGATCATACAGACAATGACAACAGACGATCATACAATCAATGAAAACAGACGATCATACAGACAATGACAACAGACGATCATATAGACAATGACAACAGACGATCATACAGACAATCACAACAGATGATCATACAGACAATCACAACAGATTATCATACAGCGACTTTAAGAGAAGCACGTTGTTGGCAATCATACAGCGATTGTAAGAGAAGCACGTTGTTGGCAATCATACAACGATTGTAAGAGAAACACGTTGTTGGCAATCATACAACGATTGTAAGAGAAGCACTTTGTTGGCAATCATACAACGATTGTAAGAGAAGCACGTTGTTGGCAATCATACAACGATTGTAAGAGAAACACGTTGTTGGCAATCATACAACGATTGTAAGAGAAGCACTTTGTTGGCAATCATACAACGATTGTAAAAGAAGCACGTTGTTGGCAATCATACAACGATTGTAAGAGAAGCACGTTGTTGGTAATCATACAACGATTGTAAGAGAAGCACGTTGTTGGTAATCATACAACGATTGTAAGAGAAGCACGTTGTTGGCAATCACACAACGATTGTAAGAGAAGCACGTTGTTGGCAATCATACAACGATTGTAAGAGAAGCACGTTGTTGGCAATCATACAACGCTTTGAAAAAAGATTGCAACAAGAAAATTGAAAAGAGTTGATCTCGGCCAGCCATGTGCCTAATGCGGCCCCACATAATATTTAATCTGGTCCGCGGTCCACCACTAATTTCAGATACCTGAATTTTTTTTTTATCTGCTACAACATTGTATGTTAGTCTATTTTGTCTGATACAACATTACATCTGTATCTACATAGTCAGACACGACAATATTTCAGAGTGTTCCGTCTAATATAACACTATATCTTTGGCCAGATACAATATTGTATCTGATTCTATTAAGTGTGATAAAAATACATTTGAGTCTATTTTGTCTGATACAACATTATATCTGAGTCTGTTTTGTCTGATACATTATATCTGAGTCTACTTTGTCTGATACAACATTATATCTGAGTCTATTTAGTCTGATACATTATATCTGAGTCTACTTTGTCTGATACAACATTATATCTGAGTCTATTTTGTCTGATACAGTCTAATACAAAATCTGCCCTTGTCTAATCTTCTGATAAATCACATTTGAAGAAACTAAAATTGGATTTAACTTTAAGGTTCTTCGGGGGTTCCACGATTTATTTCTTCAAGGCAGCACCAACTATGTAGGTCAACTAAAGAAACTCACGCGATCTTCTCCTGGTCATTAATTTCAACCAGGATAGGAAAAAAATCATCCTCACGTTTTGTTTGACCAATGGTCAACGACGTGCATATCCATAATATTACAGAAATGGTCAAAATCAAGTATCTTTAGAATCAATTGGGTCTTTGCCTTCTCTACTGTTGGTTTTAATCAGTTGTATCAACATTCTACAGACCGGACCTGATTCGGGAAGGGGAAATAACACTATTACATTTCCTTCCTGAGAGATAAACAAGAGTTATCTGCTATCAATGTTGATTGAGATAACACTAACCCTCTCAAACTCTACCATCCAGTTAAACGTTCAAGAAAGCAGACGGTGAATACAGTTTTGGTTAGACCAGCAGTTAACAAGACATTAAAAAAAAGTAATCGCGATTTAAAATTATTATGTTAAATAATTATAGGATGACTAACTCAACAGTCGGTTAAACCATAGACATATTTTAATTGCGGATATACTAAATTATTGAAGAAATTAAACACATATCAGATGCCATTAAGTATTGAAGAAATTAAACACCTTTCAGATGACAGTATTTATTGAAGAAATTACACCTTCTAGATGTCATTTGGGATTAAAAAAATTAAATGCCAATTAAATGCCATTAAATTTCCTATGAACAACATTTTTGGTGAAATTGTGGAAGTCTTTGGAAACAGTTGTCACTGTTTAGAACCACCTACTACTCCCATAATGTACAGTTTAAAATATAATCCTTTATAAATTATAGCAAACTCAATTGACAGTAAAAGTTTAACATCATTCTAAAATCGCCAGTTTATAGCTACACTATTGGAGCAACAATCGTATTATAGAAAAAAAACTCTCACAACATGTAATGGAAAATAAACTCAAAGTAATGAGTAAAGTAAACATGTACAATGAGTAAAGTAAACATGTACAATGAGTAAAGTAAACATGTACAATGAGTAAAGTAAACATGTACAATGAGTAAAGTAAACATGTACAATGAGTAAAGTAAACATGTTTGCACTACACGTACAATGGGGAAATCTGAATATTTCTCTGAATTAATTCCATGTAATGTATGTGAAGTCCCTGTTAGGATGAGATGAAATCTCTAAGATCCTAAAAACCACAAATGGAACTGTTTTTATGGTGCCTTTCTTTCATCCCCACCATAGCCGATAGTGCAATGGCCATGGAGACACCACGGGAGATATATCGGGAATTTGAGCCAAAACCTGAAAAATTTCCTTGGTCCTCACCTGAGATCGAACCAGATACCTTCAGGTCGACAGTCGAGCACTTTACCGCTTCGTCCACTTAAAACCGGAAATGAATTTTATTAATATTTCACACTCTCTTCGTTATAACGATATGACATTTCTTTTAACAACTTGTTCATAATAAACAGCTTTTTTGAAAAAAAAGTTTCAATTCGTATTTAAAAATGCCCGCAATTCTTTAAGAGAGGAGAATTTCGCTATCATATTGCTGAAAACTGGAATATTTTTTCCCTGTTGTACGAGAACTAACTAACCGAGTGTATGGGTGTGTTTACTGTGCGCATACATAAGGAAGTCGATTTGAGCGTTATAGCAGAACTAACTCAATATTTTTCCTCTCTAGTCTGTCTGTAGATCGAAAGTAAGAATAAACAATATTGTTCCCTGATTAAAATATTAATGGCTTCTTGTCATATTGTGAATCTATTTATGTCTGTCGGACACTTTTACTGGGGTGGCGGTGTGAAAAACATATTTCAACTCAGTGGAAGACTCACCCCGTCCCATTACAAGCAAAATATGGCTAAGAACCTTTTAAAGTAGCAGCAGATGGCGCCCACACAAAGTTCAACGGACAGACGTTTGAGAACTTGTGAATTAGTCCATTTATAAAGGTATTTATTATTAATTTGGCGATTGGCTGAAAACTTCTGAATTAGTCCGTTTATTTGAGTGTTTGGCCATTGGATTAAGTTTGTCTATTTCATCCAGTGTACTGTCACAGGCTACATGTTGACATATTGAAGTTAAATTGATTACACTGTGACTATATTGATTACAATGTGATCATATGGATAATACTGCGATGATATTGATTATTGTGATTAGGACTTCGTGACTTCCTACGTAACAGACTTGTGGGGTTGGGGGGGTTAAGTCGCCCGTATCTCTAGCATTTCGTTATCTTAGCAACGGAGCGATCCATTTATTTAGTAGCAAAACAACTTAAACAAACAACAAAATACCCATGTACAACTAATAAAATTTACATACACTCACACATAGCCATGTACAACTAATACAACTCACATACACTCACACATAGCCATGTACAACTAATACAACTCACATACACTCACACATAGCCATGTACAACTAATACAACTCAAATACACTCACACATAGCCATGTACAACTAATACAACTCACATACACTCACACATAGCCATGTACAACTAATACAACTCACATACACTCACACATAGCCATGTACAACTAATACAACTCAAATACACTCACACATAGCCATGTACAACTAATACAACTCACATACACCCATGGTTTGCTTTATACCCAGTCTTAAAACAAATCATATAATGAAGAAAATATTTTATTTATTTGGTTCATGTTCTCAAAATTAATAAAATAATTCACAGATAACAAAGACATTCATCTACAACATCGACATTAAGTTTTCACTAATATCTGCAAGGGATTGAATTGTTCATATGTTAATGACATGCAAATATGAGACAATAATGGTGATACTTTACTACGTGTGGTCATTAGTCAGGAAAGGGAATTCATTTTAGGCTAAATCTTCTTTTCATCATTTGCTTAAAAAATTAACTTTTCATTATTCACTCGTACAACGACTGCAGTTAAAACAATCAGAGAAACTTTTAGACTCTATTGTAGTTCAAAAGAAATTCGCGACGACCCAGTTTAGAAGTCGACTAACCCCCAGTTTAGAAGTCGACTAACCCCCAGTTTAGAAGTCGACTAACCCTCTTTTTAGAAGTCGATTAACCCCCAGTTTAGAAGTCCCCAGATTTGAATTCCACCACACTCTTGTTTAGAAGAATTCCACTACAACCCTGTATGGAGGAAGTCCGTTACAATTTATTTTAGAAGTCTCCCTACAACCCACTTTAGCAAAATCATAGTCTGCGAAACTTCAGTTTAGAAATCCACTACAACCCAATTTATGATCTTTTATTCCCTAGTTCAATAGAATATATCTATTCCCTAATTCAATAGACTATATCTATTCCCTAGTTCAATAAACTATATCTATTCCCTAGTTTAATAGACTATATCTATTCCCTAGTTTAATAGACTATATCTATTCCCTAGTTCAATAGACTATATCTATTCCCTAGTTCAAAAGACCATGTCTATTCCCTAGTTCAATAGACTATATCTATTCCCTAGTTTAATAGACTATATCTATTCCCTAGTTCAATAGACCATATCTATTCCCTAGTTCAATAGACTATCTCTATTCCCTAGTTCAATAGACTATATCTATTCCCTAGTTTAATAGACTATATCTATTCCCTAGTTCAATAGACCATATCTATTCCCTAGTTCAATAGACTATATCTATTCCCTAGTTCAATAGACTATATCTATTCCCTAGTTCAATAGACTATATCTATTCCCTAGTTCAATAGATCATATCTATTCCCTAGTTCAATAGACCATATCTATTCCCTAGTTTAATAGACTATATCTATTCCTTAGTTTAATAGACTATATGTATTCCCTAGTTCAATAGACTATATCTATTCCCTAGTTTAATAGACTATATCTATTCCCTAGTTCAATAGACTATATCTATTTCCTAGTTCAATAGACTATATCTATTCCCTAGTTCAATAGACTATATCTATCCTCTTATGTAGCACATTGTTCAAACACAAACGCACAAAAAGAATGAACTAAATAAATAGTAACATGGTATCAATACAGCATTTTAATACAGAATTATAATACAAAATATTAATCGACCGAGTTGTAGTTGGGCCTTTAAGTCGATTATCATTTATGTGTGTGTGGCATGATTAAAGAAGCCATACCGAGTAGAGGCTATTGGGAGGCAGCATCGATACTGCCCACTAACCGCTGATACCTGAACTACTGATGAAGCCTCTGTAGGAAATGTCACCTCGCCATATCGCTGCCAGACGTCAAATTAATTCCGCGGAGCAGAGCCTCAGTTTCAAAAAAATCTGGCTAGTTTATGTCCCGCGGAAACCAGCACTGTGCTCGTGACGTCACAGGCAATCCGTTTTTCTCCCTAGGACCGCACTGGATGAAATCACGGGGGATTACTCTTATCTCTCCTAGAGAAGTCTAGGTGAAGATTGATTCCCTTTGATTTATCTACTAGCCGGCCTTAATTCTCTCCCCTGGTCGTGTTCTCCACCTTCCCCTCCCCCGCCCATCATCAGTGGACAATCAACGCGTCCAGTGGAAAGTCATTATTTATGACCGCTCCAAACTTTTCAACGATTTCCTGAATTTAATTTTCCTAAAACTCACAAAACACGGAAATTAATTCTTTCTTTCTTGATTTCAAGCCAAGGACGGGGAAACATGTCTATCCATCTATCTATCTATCTATCTATCTATCTATCTATCTATCTATCTATCTATCTATCTATCTATCTATCTATCTATCTATCTATCTATCTATCTATCTATCTATCTATCTATCTATCTATCATTAAGTGCATGATAGTTTATAAAATGAAAAAAAAAATGAACCAGATTAATTTTTGAGACATTTTCAAAGAAGTTTTTAATGACAAGGTTTAATCGTCGCCATCTTAATTTGTTCTTAAAACAATTTGAACTTTAAAAAATTAAAATAAATTTTATCCGTTTGAAATTGAAACACATATTGAAACTTTCCGACGGCCATAGAAAAATTTATTCCAATTGGTTGAAAGTTGTTGTTTGTTCATCCTATCAGCCTCCCGAGAAACCGATATGTATTAAACGCTAACAGATATTAAATAAACGAGGAACATAAACCGAGGTGGAACATGAAATGTCATAAATTATTAATCCGAGCATTGCTGAGTCTTCGCACATGAAATTAACAAGAGAGTGATTCACGGTGTGTGACTCATGAAGGAAATAATTCAAAGGGCCATTATTGGACAAATGTCATTTATCATTGAAATTTACTCATATAGTGAAATTATTTGAACATTTGAAAAATATTGAAAACTTGTGTTATGAAAGTACATGAATAACATGAAGAGGGAGAGCTTATATTTAAATAAAAACTGATCATAGCGATTGATTGCAGTCATATTTAGTTTAACTAGTGTCGACTTACAATGAAATGTCATCGCTACGGTGTGATATAGTCAGTTCAAGGACATTCGTGAAATGGTCAAAATGGCGACCGGGATAGGTCAAGTTGCGTCATATAAACACAGGATATTTATTTAAAACAAGCAATTAAGTCTGTTCCATTCTGGACACAGGACGTGTTAGCGCATTTTCGTGTTATGTATCAGTACGTTTGTTAGCTTTCAGAAAATATTTGTAAATTTTGGAAATGTTTATAAATTCAATTGTGTAATGCATATATCTGTAAAAAAATATTATAAAGACGTTTCTTTATATTTGAAAAAAAATTATTTCTCTTAAATCTAACTACAAGTGGTTTGTGGTTACTGAAATTGGACTCATAATTGAAAACATTCGAAATTGTAGTCATTTAATCGTCCGAAAACTCCGTCATTTGTTGCATAGCTCTGATACTTTCAATTAAACTCAGAACACAAGCTTACTATTTCATTTGATGAGTTTCTTAATAAATCTTGGTGAAACTACGTGCTGCAGTATTTCGCACCAAATGAATGGGTTATTGAACGTACAAGGGGTAGAATGGGGCCATATATATAATATATAAGCCCCTTAGGAGCCCTGAAGCCCGGCCCTCAGAGGTCCTATCGCAAAATGAACTTTTGATGTACACATGGCAGGCCAAGACCTACAAAATGATATATACATCATGGGTCTAGGACTTATGGTTGCTGAGATATAGGGCGCTCCTTTATTAATATAGCTTATATAGTAAAAAACGGTACTTTATAAGCCCCCTTATACGGCCCTTAGAGGTCAGATCACGAAATAAACTTTTGCTGCACACATGGCAGGCCAAGACCTACACAATGATATATACATCATGGGTCTAGGACTTATGGTTGTTGAGATCTAGGGTGATGATGGACAGACAGACAGACAAAACGGGGACAATAGAGCTTTTTTTTCGAAAATGCTCTAAAAAGCTAAATTTGTGCAAACAATTATATTTAAAAAAGTAAACTCAGCCCTAGAGGGTCATCTGGTCAGGTTAAGTTTAGAATGAATCTGTTTCTGTAATTCGACATATAAAAGGGCTGTGTCGTTAGCACAACGGCCAGTCGCCCTTACTTTCCCAGCTTAAGTCAGGTTAAAGCTGGGTGGACTTTCATCTGCACCAGACAAATTGTGCTAGTAATATAATGATGAGAAAATAAATATATACAAAGACTGTGGGAAAAATTATGTTGGATGTAAATGAACTTCAAAGAAAGGCAGAGCATATTTAGAACATCTAGTTGATACAACTCAAAAATCTATAAGGATACTAATATATATATATATATATATATATATATATATATATATATATATATATATATACATTTTATATTTGTATTTGTTCATAAGTTCAGTTTTTATTTAGACTTGTACACATGGGCGTATTCATGGGGGGGGGGCAAGGGGCGCATTTGCCCCCCCCTACATTTAAAAAAATGTCATAAAGCTGTTATTTTCCATTTTTCGCCTGCTATATTCTGTAATCTAAATGTCAACTTTTCGCCTGCTATATTCTGTAATCTAAATGTCCACTTTTCGCCTGCTATATTCTGTAATCATAATGTCCACCCAACCTATCTATAGCATCATTCACCTCCCATGGTGGACATTTTCTCACCAGCCATTTGAGCTGGTGAGATCCACCCCTAAGGGACAGGCCGCTGACCAGTGGGTTAAATTATCCATGAGTTTGGGATATGTTGGCCAATGTCAGGTGATACGATGCGGTATATTGATTTGGTTTACTGCACTTGATTTCATCTGACACATATCAGGGTGTATGTTTGTTGAACATTGATAAATAATTTCTTAATACAGTGAGTGATCTGTCGCTCAGTTCTATGCAAATGTGATTTCACACACTGCCCAATGTAAATGAGTTATCGAACAAGTGTAAGTTAATATACAACTTTCTCGTTGTATGAATGTATTCTAGTCTAATGGTTTAGTTAATACAATGATATGCAAAGTAGTTCACTATAGTTCAGTAAAGTGGTTCTCATTCTGTGTTGCCCAGCTCATGCAGAGCTTTCTTTGGACTAACTATGAACATGCCAGGAAAAAAAAAGGATTAGAAACATAAACAAAGAAAGAGGAATTCAAATAGTTATAGAAATAAATTCTAAACAAGAGATCCTTGAGTTGGACATTTTGGGGACCATTCATCATGTGGACATTTACCAGCCTTCTTGCTACTGCTAGGTGTGTGATCAATCAGCTATTGGAGGATCTTCCCGTTAAAGGTATCCTTGATGGTCGGTATTCTAAGGTCATGTATAGGTGCACCACAAGTCGTAGCCTGGTGTAGATGTTGGGTCATGTATAGGTGCACCACAAGTCGTAGCCTGGTGTAGATGTTCCTTGCTATATTTTTGACGATCACTGATGTAATTAAGCGGTTAAAGAAATAACTATCAGTGGGTTGATGTGTTTTTTAGTTGGATGAATGACTCATAATCGACTACCTATAGAACTTTGTTCTATACATTGCTTGAATATCTAGAAGGCATTGTTCTACACATTTGTTGATTATCTAGAACAGTATTCTATACATTGGTTGAATATCTAGAAGGCATTGTTCTACACATTTGTTGATTATCTAGAACAGTATTCTATACATTGGTTGAATATCTAGAAGGCATTGTTCTTTTTTGTGTTTTCTTCAGAAGGTTTAGAAAGTACAATAGTACTTTTTTTTTTTTAAAAAAAAGAACCCTCTCCTATTAACCAATATTATATATTAACTGATTTAAAAATTGAAACTTATTTTTTAATTTTCTTTTTTTAAACTTTTGTCGTAACAAGATTTTGGGACAGAAACAACAAATTGCGGAAATTTCATACAACTAATTCCTTTAAATCATTATTGTCATATCAAATGATAAAGTGAGCCACTTGTCCGGTAATGTCCATGGTGAGCCACTTGCCTAGTAATGTCCATGGTGAGCCACTTGTCCGATAATGTCCATGGGGAACCACTTATTTAGTAATGTCCATGCTGAGCCACTTTCCTAGTTAAGTGCACAGTGAGCTACTTGTCCAGTAATGTCCATGCTGAGCCACTTTCCTAGTAATGTCCATGGTGAGCCACTTGTCCAGTAATGTCCATGCTGAGCCACTTTCCTAGTAATGTCCATGGTGAGCCACTTGTCCGGTAATGTCCATGGTGAGCCACTTGTCCAGTAATGTCCATGGTGAGCCACTTGTCCGGTAATGTCCATGGTGACGCACTTGTCCGGTAATGTCCATGAGGAGCCACTTGTTTAGTAATGTCCATGCTGAGCCACTTTCCTAGTTAAGTGCACAGTGAGCTACTTGTCCAGTAATGTCCATGCTGAGCCACTTTCCTAGTAATGTCCATGGTGAGCCACTTGTCCAGTAATGTCCATGCTGAGCCACTTTCCTAGTAATGTCCATGGTGAGCCACTTGTCCGGTAATGTCCATGGTGAGCCACTTGTCCAGTAATGTCCATGGTGAGCCACTTGTCCGGTAATGTCCATGGTGAGGCACTTGTCCAGTAATGTCCATGGTGACGCACTTGTCCGGTAATGTCCATGAGGAGCCACTTGTTTAGTAATGTCCATGTTGAGCCACTTTCCTAGTAATGTCCATGGTGAGCCACTTGTCCGGTAATGTCCATGGTGAGCCACTTGTCCAGTAATGTCCATGGTGAGCCACTTGTCCGGTAATGTCCATGGTGAGCCACATGTCTAGTATGTCCATGGTGAGCCACATGTCTAGTAATGTCCATGGTGAGCCACTTGTCCAGTAATGTCCATGGTAACCCACTTGTCCAGTAATGTCCATGGTGAGCCACTTGCCCAGTAAAGTCCATGGCTACAAGTAGACCACATTCTACAGTGAATGATTTAAAACATTTAGTGTGTGTGAACTTGAGTGACGTTATTGTGTCTCAGTGGCTACACAGGTTGAAACTATTGATGGGTGTGTGTGTGTGTGTGTGTGTGTGAAGGGGGTAGAGGGTGAACAGGAAGGAGGAGTGGCAACTGAATGTGCACTTTGTATTTCATTTTGCTGATTTCTCTTTGGGATTCACTACAGGGAAACACAGAATTGCTTTTTTTCTTTCTATTGATTTATTTTACTTAAATATATTAAAATAACTTATGGTCATAGTCATTGATGAAAGCATTAATGTTTATTCCTACAATGGAAACTATCAAGAGAAAGTCCAATTAAACAACATGTACACAATTTTATATTTTGTCCAGACTAGTTATTAAACATTCGGATCCTGTCATGTTCATGTTTAAATACATAGTAATAATGAAGTGAACTATTTATAAACAAACCAGGGCGCAAACTAAGTGTATACTTGTAGGAAACTGAATTCACGGCAAGTGAAGAACTTTGAAAGTTTTCAAAAATTAAGTGACATGCAGACTTTGGTGAATGCATCTTAAACATTGTTGAATAAAAATAAAAAAAAAATCCAATAAATAATGTTGAGTACAAGATGAAGGATGTCTGAGATATGTAAATGGAAGTTGTGTGTAATACACAACAGATATAAACACAAAAGTTGAGCGCTGATTCATGGCTCAGGGTGAGTGAAGCGAGAAATGAAATACAAATAAAACTAATGATTTAAGAAAGGCGGAGTCGCTACCAGAACTAAGAAGAAATCAAGTGAAATGTGATTGAAGAAACCATAAAAGATAAGATGGCAGCAAATATTAAAACAACAGTGGTTTATGGGATGTCAACACGTGTTGAGTCTCGCACATCCCAGACAATAAAGTGGCAAATATTGCAATGATTCCTGAATGATTCATACTCTACTATGAGATGAGCTCCGTGGGGCTGTGGACTCCCCTACCCCCACCTCCACCCCCGACCCTCTCTTAACATCCCCCCCCTCCACTCTTGGAGTTTTGTTCTAGGCGGGCCAGTGAAGACAATCTCGAAAAGGGAGATAATTGTGATCAAGGCTGACAACTCTAAACTTTTGCAAATCGCTCAGGAGTTTGAACGCAGTTGTCTTCTTATTAATATGCATGGACTGACTGATATGTGTGTGTGTGCGCGCGTGTGTGTGTGCGCGCGCGTGTGTGTGCATGTGTGTGTGCGTGTGTGTGCCGTGTCGGTGCGTCCCTTTCTATGAGTGTAGAGCACTGAATGAAACACAAAATGTTAACTGACACAGCCTGTTTCTTGATGGTGACTCAATGTCCAGATCACACCAGCTGACATCGGGCACAAACCCAGGGAACTATTTACATTTAGAACAAAGTCCAACTAATGCAACTGTTTAAATTTAGAAGAAAAACTACCAGTAGAACTTTTAAAATTTAGAACGAAATTTTTACTAGTAAAATTGTTTGGATGAAGGTCCAATCTACTGGAAAGAGCTTTGTCCTAATAAGTATAACATGGGAAAATGTCCTGACATGACAGAAAATACTGATGTAATGACCATTGATGTCATGTCCTATTGATGTAATGTCCTGTTGATGTCATGTCATACGGTTGTAATGCCCTATTAATGTAATTTCCTATTGATGTAATGTCCTATTGATGTAAAGTCCTATTGATGTCATGTCCTATTGATGTCATGTCCTATTGATGTAATGTCCTATTGATGTAATGTCCTATTGATGTAATGTCCTACTGATGTAATGTACCATTGATGTAATTGAATGGAGTTCGTAAAAACATAAAATCAAAAACAACTTTAATCGATAAACAAGATGGACTCAAGTATCTCAGTGTATTTAGTTTTTACAATAAAGTAACAACTTATAGTAACCAAAACTAGTAACAAATTAAAGTAACTAAAACTAGTAACAAATTAAAGTAACCAATGCTAGCAACAAATTAAAGTAACCAACACTAGTAACAAATTAAAGTAACCAATGCTAGCAACAAATTAAAGTAACCAATGCTAGTAACAAATTATAGTAACAAAAACTAGTAACAAATTAAAGTAACCAATGCTAGCAACAAATTAAAGTAACCAACACTAGTAACAAATTAAAGTAACCAATGCTAGCAACAAATTAAAGTAACCAATGCTAGTAACAAATTATAGTAACAAAAACTAGTAAGAAATTAGAGTGGCACATTTAATTTAAATCATATTGGCCTGTAAAAATTGTTCATAGGCAAATTTTCGTAAACTTCAGATTTGTTGGGTATTTGAATATTGTGCGTTAGAAACTAACTAGACATATACCTAAGTAAATTAAACTTTAAAAGTTACTAGCCTCATTTGGTTCCGTTTTATAAAAATGTGTTAATTGCTTGTCTGTGTCTGTCATAAGTAGAGAAATAACTAAACACTTCAAAATTGCATTAAATAAAACATTTACTTTTTTTTTCAAGTTGACAAATGGAGATAATAAGTGAATTTTTTTTTACACCTTCCTATAAGGGTGAATTAATCTTTAGTTTAATAAATGGTCTATTGTTTTTTGATATGAGAGTAAATTAATCTTTAGTTTAATAAATGGTCTATTGAGTTGTGTTTTGATATGAGAGTGAATTAATCTTTAGTTTAATAAATGGTCTATTGAGTTGTATTTTACTTGATTGACTAGCATTAGCAACAATCATATTATATTTCTCCTAAATCTAACTTCCGGTTTCATGGTAACTGCATCCATTACATAGCTGCCTGATCCAAACTACTAGCTAATGGTAGCTGCATCCATTACATAACTGCCTGGTCCAAACTACTAGCTAATGGTAGCTGCATCCATTACATAGCTGCCTGGTCCAAACTACTAGCTAATGGTAACTGCTTACATTACATAGCTGCCTGGTGCAAACCTCTAGCTAATGGTAACTGCATGCATTGCATAGTTGACTGGCTATGTCTATGTCGATCACTAGAGCCGCCAACTGTTGTTCTATTGATAAAGTCATTCACTTACACATGTGAATCATTGGATCTGTCAATGTTTATATTGCCATGCCCCCATTCTGTGTTCCCCATAGTCAGGTCAGCTAAAGATCAAACGCTGAATGCGATGATTCACCCTCTCGCGTGATTTGCTGGCGCGGAATGACCACTGGCCTATGGCGACCTTTGGAACCTCTTGGGCTGTGTTCAGCATGTTTACAGTGAACGCTTGACCACGGTTTCCAAAACATAATGTTTGTAATAGTTACAAGCATACATCTAGGTCCACTTATAATGTTTGTAATAGTTACAAGTGTACATCTAAATTCACTTATAATGTTTGTAATAGTTACAAGTGTACATCTAGGTCCACTTATAATGTTTGTAATAGTTACAAGTGTACATCTAGGTCCACTTATAATGTTTGTAATAGTTACAAGTGTACATCTAGGTCCACTTATTATGTTTGTAATAGTTACAAGCATACATCTAGGTCCACTTATAATGTTTGTAATAGTTACAAGCATACATCTCTTTGTATAATTGTTTATTTATAGGCATCTTTCTATCTATCACTCGAGCCTATTGTCTATCAAGTATCATTGTGGTAGTTTCTCTGTATGTGTACATATAAGTCTGTCTAATTATTTTTGAAGTTTAAAAAAAATATTTCGCTACATTAAACATTGTTTATGGCCAATTATACAAGAATATAAAGTATTGGTTAAAATAAACAAAGAAGCCATCATTAAACACGTGATATTTGTAGCCAATCAGAAGAGATGAGAGTCACCACCATCTAGTACAAACAGAAAAAAAAAACTATCACCAGAGCAACCCATGGGGACCAAACGAAACAAAAAAAAAAACTCATTTTGTCTTGAGCGTCCTGCCTCTTATTTTACATTTTAATGTATTTCATTTGTCATTTTCTCCTGTACAAAATGTCCCGGCTCCAATTCGTCACAGCCCGCACTAGACTAAGTAATTATACGGCACGACATTTTACAATCCCGGGTAATAAAAAGGTCAAAGTGTAGATATTCTCATTGTATGAAATGTGCAGGGCTGGGGGGGGGGACATGGCTGGGACACATAAAGTATCTCAGAAGTGGAGAAGTACAAGGGTGGGAAGGGAATATGACATAGGCAGACATGTATTTTATATCAGAAGTGGAGAAGTACAAGGGTGGGAGAGGTAATGTTTTATCTGACACACACCAGTTTTAAATTCAAAAATGAAAAAAAAAGGATATGATATTAGAATTAGTACATGCTTCTTGGTCAAATACTCCATTATACATGGTTCCATTATACATGGCTCTTGGGACAAATCCATAGGGACAAAACATCCCATAATTTTCATTTAAATTATCATGAGTTTATTTATTAATTTGCTGATTTTAAAAAAAAAGGATTATAATGACACTTTGATACATCAGTGTCTGGGATAATTCTCAGCAGCTGAGTGAAACCTTTTAGAAAATCACACAGTTGAATAGACAGGAACAATGTTTAGATATGAAGGCTTCAGAAATTAGTTGTAGTGTACTACTGGACATTGTGGGGAGTTGAGTAATACATGCCACAATAGAACTTTTGAACACGATGTCTACTGTGCTGTTACAAGAGTGGCTCAGAGAGATAGAAAGTATGGTCAGATGGTTACTTGTTAGAATATCAGAGAGATAGAAAGTATGGTCAGCTGGTTACTTGTTAGAATATCAGAGAGATAGGAAGTATGGTCAGCATTGCTGGTCACCTGTCGGAATATCAGAGAGATAGGAAGTATGGTCAGCATTGCTGGCCACTTGTTAGAATATCAGAGAGATAGGAAGTATGGTCAGCTGGTCACTTGTTAGAATATCAGAGAGATAGGAAGTATGGTCAGCATTGCTGGCCACTTGTTAGAATATCAGAGAGATAGGAAGTATGGTCAGCATTGCTGGTCACTTGTCGGAATATCAGAGAGATAGGAAGTATGGTCAGCATTGCTGGCCACTTGTTAGAATATCAGAGAGATAGGAAGTATGGTCAGCTGGTCACTTGTTAGAATATCAGAGAGATAGGAAGTATGGTCAGCATTGCTGGTCACTTATTAGAATATCAGAGAGATAGGAAGTATGGTCAGCTGGTCACTTGTTAGAATATCAGAGAGATAGGAAGTATGGTCAGCTGGTCACTTGTTAGAATATCAGAGAGATAGGAAGTATGGTCAGCATTGCTGGCCACTTGTTAGAATATCAGAGAGATAGGAAGTATGGTCAGCTGGTCACTTGTTAGAATATCAGAGAGATAGGAAGTATGGTCAGCATTGCTGGCCACTTGTTAGAATATCAGAGAGATAGGAAGTATGGTCAGCATTGCTGGTCACTTGTCGGAATATCAGAGAGATAGGAAGTATGGTCAGCATTGCTGGCCACTTGTTAGAATATCAGAGGGATTGGAAGTACGGTCAGCTGGTCCCTTTTTGGAATATCAGAAAGATAGGAAGTATGGTCAGCATTGCCTGCCACTTGTTAGAATATCAGAGAGATAGGAAGTATGGTCAGCTGGTCACTTGTCGGAATATCAGAAAGACAGGAAGTATGGTCAGCATTGCTGGCCACTTGTTAGAATATCAGAGAGATAGGAAGTATGGTCAGCATTGCTGGTCACTTGTCGGAATATCAGAAAGATAGGAAGTATGGTCAGCATTGCTGGCCACTTGTTAGAATATCAGAGAGATTGGAAGTACGGTCAGCTGGTCTCTTATTAGAATATCAGAGAGATAGGAAGTATGGTCAGCTGGTCACTTGTTAGAATATCAGAGAGATAGGAAGTATGGTCAGCTGGTCACTTGTTAGAATATCAGAGAGATAGGAAGTATGGTCAGCATTGCTGGCCACTTGTTAGAATATCAGAGAGATAGGAAGTATGGTCAGCATTGCTGGCCACTTGTTAAAATATCAGAGGGATTGGAAGTACGGTCAGCTGGTCCCTTTTTGGAATATCAGAAAGATAGGAAGTATGGTCAGCATTGCCTGCCACTTGTTAGAATATCAGAGAGATAGGAAGTATGGTCAGCTGGTCTCTTATTAGAATATCAGAGAGATAGGAAGTATGGTCAGCATTGCTGGCCACTTGTTAGAATATCAGAGAGATAGGAAGTATGGTCAGCATTGCTGGCCACTTGTTAAAATATCAGAGAGATAGGAAGTATGGTCAGCATTGCTGGCCACTTGTTAGAATATCAGAGAGATAGGAAGTATGGTCAGCATTGCTGGCCACTTGTTAAAATATCAGAGAGATAGGAAGTATGGTCAGCATTGCTGGCCACTTGTTAGAATATCAGAGAGATAGGAAGTATGGTCAGCATTGCTGGCCACTTGTTAGAATATCAGAGAGATAGGAAGTACGGTCAGCTGGTCCCTTTTTGGAATATCAGAAAGATAGGAAGTATGGTCAGCATTGCCTGCCACTTGTTAAAATATCAGAGAGATTGGAAGTATGGTCAGCTGGTCACTTGTCGGAATATCAGAGAGATAGGAAGTATGGTCAGCATTGCTGGCCACTTGTTAGAATATCAGAGAGATAGGAAGTATGGTCAGCTGGTCACTTGTCGGAATATCAGAGAGATAGGAAGTATGGACAGCATTGCTGGCCACTTGTTAAAATATCAGAGAGATAGGAAGTATGGTCAGCATTGCTGGCCACGTGTTAGAATATCAGAGTACGGTTAGCATAACCATACACTTCAACCAACTTTCACTAGAACATCGAAAAATTGTCTTGGTTCTCACCGAGGATTTAACCCGGGACTCTTAGGTCGATAGTCGAACAACTACACCACTTGGTCATTTGTCTCATAACATGTATAACAAATGTTATATTTACATTTTGAAAGCTAGAGATATATAATCAATACAAAATATATAGACCAGGGATAGATTAAAGAATTTTATCAAACGGTCAGCACTAAAGAAACTAAAAATAAAATTTCGGGGTTTGCCAAAATGAATTAATTAAATTGGATTTTTTTTCGCTCGTGGCAGTATTTAATATTTATAGCGTAGTTTATTTATGCGGATATTTCAATTTATTTCGAATGTCGTTAATTTGTCGTCACTGAAATAGAAGGAAAACCTGTCACATAGTTGTCCAGATTTGAAATTTTTAATATACTACTAATGCTTGAACGTTGAGATTTCTTTAGCGTTAATGAAAAGTTAGATATTATACAATGAACATCATTTAACTAATAAATGTTGAAATACTAAAGATATACTATTTACATATTTCAACATTTAGGGGCCTAATATATATATATATTCTGTTACCTTTACAGACACATTAACCTTGCTAGGGCTCTCAGTTAATGGGTACAGACACATTAACCTTGCTAGGGCTCTCAGTTAATAGGTATAGTCAATGTTGCCTTCTATATATTCAGTCCATATAGCTTACCTAACGTCCGTTTTTACTAGTTTCACACTACTTCAATATGTCATAATGAGATGGTTTATAGCAATTACTTCCGAAAACTTTGGTTGGCTTTCCCATTTATACAACTGAAATGACGTAATATGTTTTTCTTGTTCAATTATTTGACTGGCATAATCTGCATGTTTAGTTTTATTTAATAAAGTTGATGCTGACTATATAGTCACATTTTTTAATAGTTCGATCAGATCAAGCTAGAAACGAGTGATTATTTGTTTGAATGTGTGTGTGTGTGTGTGTGTGTGTGTGTGTCCGAGTGGGTGGGGAGATCACACATTACATTCCATAATCACACTCATCTTCCCATATATACCCCCCCCCCCACCCACCAACTGCCCCAATTGCTTTATTTATAACCCGGAGCCAGCAAGGGACATGAATCATAACAAAAGGGAAACTACTCAAATACATGCATCTTGAGTTATTGATCCGTGGTCACTTTGGATTGACCATGGGAGCCAGTTAAACGGTCCTGGTTTGAGGTTTCCAGCAATCAGCTGACTGGTGTAGTTTACGATGGCGTCATTGAAAGGGTCAGGAGTCCGGCAGGCTGAATGGCAGGGTCAGGAGTCCGGCAGGCTGAATGGCGGGGCATGACATTGTGGAGACATTAAGAGGAGAATGTATTTAATTTAATATTATGATATATATGTATGCATGTGTCAGAGGTCAAGAGATGTAAAGATAGGAGCAGAACTTTTATTTTATGAATGTTGTTAACGATCAAAGCCATGATTTCATCAAGCAATCTGATTTATTACATCAGCGTTTAGTCATGTTCATACACAATCATGACATCACCAAGTAATGTAATTGATTACATAATCGTTTAACTTTATTACATTAAGTCATTGATCCAAAGCATAGTTTTTTTTCGGCTACATGCGGCCGATAGTGAGGCTGTATGTGGCCGATAGTGAGGCTATATGTGGCCGATAGTGAGGCTGTATGTGGCCGATAGTGAGGCTATATGTGGCCGATAGTGAGGCTGTATGTGGCCAATAGTGAGGCTGTATGTGGCCGATAGTGAGGCTGTATGTGGCCGATAGTGAGGCTGTATGTGGCCAATAGTAAGGCTGTATGTGGCCGATAGTGAGGCTGTATGTGGCCGATAGTGAGGCTGTATGTGGCCAATAGTGAGGCTGTATATGGCCGATAGTGAGGCTATATGTGGCCGATAGTGAGGCTGTTTGTGGCCGATAGTGAGGCTGTATGTGGCCGATAGTGAGGCTGTATGTGGCCGATAGTGAGGCTGTATGTGGCCGATAGTGAGGCTGTATGTGGCCGATAGTGAGGCTGTATGTGGCCGATAGTGAGGCTGTATGTGGACGATAGTGAGGCTGTATGTGGCCGATAGTGAGGCTGTGTGTGACCGATAGTGAGGCTCCATGCGGCCGATAGTGAGGCTGTATGCGGCCGATAGTGAGGCTCCATGCGGCCGATAGTGAGGCTGTATGCGGCCGATAGTGAGGTTCCATGCGGCCGATAGTGAGGCTGTATGCGGCCGATAGTGAGGCTATATGTGGCCGATAGTGAGGCTGTATGTGGACGATAGTGAGGCTGTATGTGGCCGATAGTGAGGCTGTATGTGGCCGATAGTGAGGCTGTATGTGGCCGATAGTGAGGCTGTATGTGGCCGATAGTGAGGCTGTATGTGGCCGATAGTGAGGCTGTATGTGGCCGATAGTGAGGCTGTATGTGGCCGATAGTGAGGCTGTATGTGGCCGATAGTGAGGCTGTATGTGGCCGATAGTGAGGCTGTATGTGGCCGATAGTGAGGCTGTATGTGGACGATAGTGAGGCTGTATGTGGCCGATAGTGAGGCTGTGTGTGACCGATAGTGAGGCTCCATGCGGCCGATAGTGAGGCTGTATGCGGCCGATAGTGAGGCTCCATGCGGCCGATAGTGAGGCTGTATGCGGCCGATAGTGAGGTTCCATGCGGCCGATAGTGAGGCTGTATGCGGCCGATAGTGAGGCTGTATGCGGCCAATAGTGAGGCTGTATGTGGCCGATAGTGAGGCTGTATGTTGCCGATAGCGAGGCTATATGTGGCCGATAGTGAGGCTGTATGTGGCCAATAGTGAGACTGTATGTGGCCAATAGTGAGGCTGTATGTGGCCGATAGTGAGGCTGTATGTGGCCGATAGTGAGGCTATATGTGGCCGATAGTGAGGCTGTATGTGGCCGATAGTGAGGCTGTATGTGGCCGATAGTGAGGCTGTATGTGGCCGATAGTAAGGCTGTATGTGGCCGATAGTGAGGCTGTATGTGGCCGATAGTGAGGCTGTATGTGGCCGATAGTGAGGCTATAAGTGGCCGATAGTGAGGCTGTATGTGGCCGATAGTGAGGCTGTATGTGGCCGATAGTGAGGCTGTATGTGGCCGATAGTGAGGCTATAAGTGGCCGATAGTGAGGCTGTATGTGGCCGATAGTGAGGCTGTATGTGGCCGATAGTGAGGCTGTATGCGACCGATAGTGAGGCTCCATGCGGCCGATAGTGAGGCTGTATGCGGCCGATAGTGAGGCTCCATGCGGCCGATAGTGAGGCTGTATGCGGCCGATAGTGAGGCTATATGTGGCCGATAGTGAGGCTATAAGTGGCCGATAGTGAGGCTGTATGCGGCCGATAGTGAGGCTGTATGCGACCGATAGTGAGGCTAAATGCGGCCGATAATGAGGCTGTATGTGGCCGATAGTGAGGCTGCATGCGGCCGTTAGTGAGGCTCCATGCCGTCGATAGTGAGGCTGTATGTGGCCAATAGGCCAATACAATTAACAAATATGAACAGCTTAATAAATATCACATTGTATAACAATGTTCCAGATAATAATGTCACGAGCTTCAAAATGATAAAATCATTTGTCAAGATATCATGTATTAAATGCCAGACGTCAAAATATTATGCTGTCAACATGATAATAATGATGAAGAATGCTCACACAGTATAATAAAGCGATCAAATATTTTACTGTCTAGTTTTGAAATTCGTGCTTAGAGAAGGGCAGACACATCTGGATGGCTCTCAACCGAGATGAGTCACTTTACGACAGTGGTTCTTAGACACACAGTTTCTGTGACCCACCCATTCAGTGGCTCTTAAACACACAGTTTCTGAGACCCACCCATTCAGTGGCTCTTAAACACACAGTTTCTATGACCCACCCATTCACGATTATAGTGATTGCTTATGATTAGACAATAAACAATACCACAATTAATGAAGAACACCACAATTAATGAACAACACCACAATTAATGAACATAATTGATGGTGGACTTTAAGAAAGTATATATATATATATATATATATATATATATATAGAGTGACACTTCTATACAGTGACAGGGCGATATGTTCATTGAAAACTTTGAGAAACAACTTATTCCTATGAAAAATGTCCTAGACAGATATTCTGTCATTCAAAACAAAGTAAAAAGACACTTTGATGGAACTTGTATACAAAGTAATGATTTCTTTGTTTACTTTTTTTAAACGAGCGATTTCATGACTTGGCTTTAATTATCTAATTAAGAAAATAATAATTTTAACCAAGTAATAGACGACTTCAAATGTCAGGGGGATGTAATCATGTTAGTGAACTCATTCAATTTGTTTACTACCTCTTTATTCAACGAGTCGTCTGCTAAACAATCAGGTTAAAACACACTGACTGATTCTGGTTCTTCATTTAATGGCAGTATTTTTATTTTGCAAGTAAAATTAAATACCTGCCATGAATTCAATTCAACAGGCTATAATAATAAAAACAAATAAAACGACAGCCATTCGACTAATTGTTTTATTCTTCAATCATAAAATTGGACACAATACCCCATGTCACGTGACGTTAAAGGAACTTGACCAAATATTCTGGAGTATAAAATATTTGTAAACGAGCGAAATTTCAACAAACAAATGGAGGGATGGTATTCCCCTCCCCCAGAGACACAGCTCATGCTTCAATAACAAGTGGACACAATATAAAGTCAATAAACTGAAAGAAACTAAGATGAAATGGATAGCGACACATAGGGAACTCAGTGCAAATAGAAATCATAATTAAAAAAAAAAACATTTTGCTTTTCAAACTTTAATGTTCCACGTACATAATACACAATTATCTTATATACTGTACATTAGGGTGAATCACCAAAAAAAAATTTTAATAATTGATCTGTCTGCTATTTAAATATGTTCCATTGATCAAAAAAAGCATTGTGTAAAAAATATTTGACAATATTTAGAGGTCCCCGGGACTTCAACAAAGTTTGCATAATTAAGCGAAAACTAGATAAAACCATCCTTCTTGTAAAGTCTTACAGACTTACATACAAAAAGTGAAGCGCTATATAAATTGTTTTATAGTCTTTGGTTTTATAATGTTTGGTAGCTATGATTGATTTTGATAAGCAGTTGTGCTAGAAATAAAATTTAAAATTCACATTTTATTAGCAAAAACAACACTTTTCCTTACCGCTTATTGATGACCAAGGCAAGCATTTTAATTTCTTTATTTATATTTTTTTAATTTCTCATACACACGACCTATAAAATCAGAACATGGAAACGATATGAAATACAACAACAAAATGTTTACACCTTCTAAGAAAATGCTGGCTGACCCTGGCATCACTTCAACAGTTGCATATCCAGTTATTACTGCGTCTCCTGCCTCGCGAACAAAGAAACTCTTCTGAAAACTGAATTGTTTGGCATTGGCCCTGCAATCTGTGGTGATGATGCTATAATTACTGGAATTCTTTGACTACCAACTTGTTTACAAGTTTTGAGGTGCATGATGTATCACTGCAATGTAGCAGCACACAGTGAGCGTCCAGGTTCTCTTGGTGCACCTTCTCGATTTACAACTGCCAAAATTGTGCTGAATCAAGTTACTGCTTTCTACGAAAAAGCAAACATTCCAATGGTGACAGAGAGGAGAGCTTGTGAGAAGATTGTTCAGCTTCTTCATGATTACAGTAAACTTCGTTCAATTGATAAAAGTCGCCGAAACACACCAGCCACCAAACGTAAACTGGAACAAATGAAATCTATGTTGGCAACAACTTTTCAATTGTGGTCACCAAATGTCGAGACTATTATCAAGAATGCAGAAGATCTAGCAATCTTGAGGTCTATGAAAGGAGACAGGTCTTCCAGCTTTGGATCATTTGACAAAACACTTGCAAAAAAAGTCGCTTGACGCCATTCACGAGATGTCGCAACATTGGAACGTCAGAAACGCGCAAATGAAGAAAATGCAGCATGTTCAACGAAATCAGTGCCTTCCAGCGAGGGTAACAGTGACGAACCCGATGATTCTACTTCTAAATCTGAAGATAATATGGAGGTTGTTGATAACTGTTTGGATGATATAATGCCATTGCAAAAGCGAAGAAAGCCAACAGGAGCTTTGGTATTTGTACCTCCAGATGTTTTAAGCCGACCAAATATTGTGTCACTAGCGACAAGATTAAAGATTACACCAACACAGCAGGCAACTTTCACACAGGGCCTTATTAGCGAGTCTGGGGGTGATGTATCAATGGTGCCTTCTTCCTATGCCACTGCAGATCGTTCACGTCGCAAAGTTGTGAGATATCTACAAAGATCCACGACTCCTGGGAACCACCCAAACTCTGCACTCTCCACTGGGATGGCAAACTGACACCTTCTCTAAAAAATCATCGTGTCACTGAAGAACGCATAACAGTTGTTGTCGGTGATGCCAAGCAATTGAAACTTCTAGGAGTGCCAAACTATGCCAAGGCAACAAAGAAACCCGATGGTGAAATAATTGCAGAATTAACCATGAAGCATGACAGAGTGGCATTGTAATGATTGTAACGTTAATATGACATTCGACACACCAAGATCAAACACTGGTCATCAGACTGCTGCCTGCATTGCCATACAAAATATGCTGCAACGTGCTCTTCTGTGGTCAGGTTGTCGCCATCACATTGGTGAAGTAATCCTCTCGCATGTAATTGCAGACATGAAAATAGAAGTTTCCAAATCCCCGGATATAACTTTGTTTACCAATCTGCGAAGTAATTGGGAGTTGGTGGCACATGATTGGTCTCAAAATTGTAGTTCGTTTATGTTAGCTGATCATGATCTGAAGGCTCAAGAACGACTGACGATAATGAGAGATGCGGTAATTTCACATGCCAACTCTAGTAAACAAACCGAATTCTTGCGAGACGACTACCACGAATTCCTTAAGCTGTCCCTTGTTTACCTGAATGCTACAAATAAGGAGGTTAACTTTAAAAGACCAGGTGCCCTGCACAAAGCACGATGGATGGCAAAGCTGATATATTGCCTCAAGATTGCACTGTGTGAGAAACAAATTCAATTATTGCCGCCAGGTACTATTACCACACGTGATCAAGTGCCAAAGATTCTTGCATTTGCTACATTTGTAACACATGTTTATGTCGTGTGGTGTCTCACTTGCAAAAAGAGTGTGGATGCACATGGAATGATATACAGCTCTACAAGCGACTTTTGGATTACAACGATGTCAACAGAGACATATCCAAGTCAGCATTCCGTGCCCTGAATAGGCATCTGTGGTACCTCACAGCTGAAATGATCCCACTTGCTCTGTTCAGCAATGAAGTACCTGTGTTGAAAAAGCGAGCTCTAGCAGATGCTCTGCTAAGGCTTCGACCAGTGGTAGCCCTCCAAACTCCACATAATCGATTTGGAAATGGTCGGGGAAAACCACGATTCCAATCAATTGATTCTAAAACTCGGTTGTGTGATCTGGCTGGAGTTGACTCGTGGTTTACTATATACATACTTCAACTGGACACAGGATTCCGCCAACTGCCTGTTGATGATTGGTGCCAAACAGCTTCTTACATTGCCAGTGCAGAAAATGTTGCTGCTATTAACGTTGTTAACGATTGTGCCGAGAGAGGAGTGAAACTGGCATCTGATTTTGTTGAAGCAGCGCGAACGGATGAACATTTTCAAAACATTCTTCAAGTGGTAGAAATGGACCGCAAAAACATCTCAAATGTGCGTAAACCTTACAAACGTGCAACAAAGTGAAACTGAATGAAATGCAACAGTAATAAATAATTTAATACTTTAATGTAATTTTTATATGGGCTAGAATAAACTTTTTTTTTTTTACATGTCATGTTTTGTGATTTCTTTGGCGGGGGGGGGGGGGGACCTCTAAATCAACTCTGATTTGAAAAATATTTTACACAAGTTATTATTAATGATATTAGAACAAATTAGAAACACAGACAGCTCAAAAAGAAATAATCAATTTTTTGCTCTGTTGTGGTGATGCACCCTACAATACATTATACACAATTATCTTATATACTGCATTCCCTCCAATTATAATAAAAACTTTTTTCTTCCCTAGTATGATTCCCTTCAGACCGAGAATGAAATTTACTCAAATCAAACAAACTTAATGTGTCACATTGTCATTTATTTTCGGTTGTCAGAAAAATTACAAAAAAAAATTACCGAAGTTTCCCGTCCATTTACTCATTGCAGTGAAATGAAACTAATTGATGTATGTAAAGTGGGGTGTGACAATGTTGGATATTGCTGAGAGGGAGGGTGACAGTAAACTGTCGTCAAAAATAGAAATATTCTGGAAATAGAAAAAAAATGTCTTGAATTGTTTTTGAAATTACATTTTTTGTGTTGCTTGCAAATTCTTAACGTGTTTAACCATTAAAATAAGTTTTTAAGTTTTGGTAGTCATGTTCAATTTAACACAAGTCATTCTGTTTCTTTTTACATAAAGGGGTCGCTTAAATAGGACGTGATATTTGGAATTTAGTTTTTAGATAAAACTAGGTAGGTACACCTACTGGGTGACTCGATTACATTTCATTTAGACCAGATGAAACAAATTTATGCAATGGGAAAATGTTAGTAATAATTCCTAGAATATATAATTAATGAGTTCATTAACAAATAGGGGAACTGTAAATGTTTGAGAATGCTGGAAGTGTAAAATGTTTGAGAATGCTGGAAGTGTAAAATGTTTGAGAATGGGTGAAACTGTAAAATGTTTGAGAATGGTGGAACTGTAACATTTTGGAGAATGGTGAAACTGTAAAATATTTGAGAATGGTGGAACTGTAAAATGTTTGAGAATGGTGGAACTGTAAAATGTTTGAGAATGGTGGAACTGTAAAATGTTTGAGAATGGTGGAACTGTAACATTTTTGAGAATGGTGGAAGTGTAAAATGTTTGAAAATGGTGGAACTGTAAAATGTTTGAGAATGGTGGAAGTGTAAAATGTTTGAGAATGGTGGAACTGTAACATTTTTGAGAATGGTGGAGGTGTAAAACGTTTGAGAATGGTGGAAGTGTAAAATGTTTGAGAATGGTGGAACTGTAACATTTTTGAGAATGGTGGAAGTGTAAAATGTTTGAAAATGGTGGAACTGTAAAATGTTTGAGAATGGTGGAAGTGTAAAATGTTTGAGAATGGTGGAAGTGTAAAATGTTTGAGAATGGTGGAAGTGTAAAATGTTTGAGAATGGTGGAAGTGTTAAATGTTTGAGAATGGTGGAAGTGTAAAATGTTTGAGAATGGTGGAAGTGTAAAATGTTTGAGAATGGTGGAACTGAAAAATGTTTGAGAATAGTGGAACTGTAACATTTTTGAGAATGGTGGAAGTATAAAATGTTTTAGAATGGTGGAACTGTAACATGTTTGAGAATGGTGGAAGTGTAAAATGTTTGAGAATGGTGGAACTGTAACATTTTTGAGAATGGTGGAAGTGTAAAATGTTTGAGAATGGTGGAACTGTAAAATGTTTGAGAATGGTGGAACTGTAACATTTTGTGGGAATGGTGAAACTGTAAAATGTTTGGGAATGGTGGAAGTGTAAAATGTTTGAGAATGGTGGAACTGTAAAATGTTTGAGAATGGTGGAACTGTAAAATGTTTGAGAATGGTGGAACTGTAAAATGTTTGAGAATGGTGGAACTGTAACATTTTTGAGAATGGTGGAAGTGTTAAATGTTTGAGAATGGTGGAAGTGTAAAACGTTTGAGAATGGTGGAAGTGTAAAATGTTTGAGAATGGTGGAACTGTAAAATGTTTGAGAATGGTGGAACTGTAAAATGTTTTAGAATGGTGGAACTGTAAAATGTTTGAGAATGGTGGAACTGTAACATTTTTGAGAATGGTGGAACTGTATAATGTTTGAGAATGTGGAACTGTAACATTTTTGAGAATGGTGGAAGTGTAAAATGTTTTAGAATGGTGGAACTGTAACATTTTTGAGAATGGTGGAAGTGTAAAATGTTTGAGAATGGTGGAAGTATAAAATGTTTGAGAATGGTGGAACTGTAACATTTTTGAGAACGGTGGAAGTGTAAAATGTTTGAGAATGGTGGAAGTGTTAAATGTTTGAGAATGGTGGAAGTGTAACATGTTTGAGAATGGTGGAACTGTAAAATGTTTGAGAATGGTGGAACTGTAAAATGTTTGAGAATGGTGGAACTGTAACATTTTTGAGAATGGTGGAAGTGTAAAATGTTTGAGAATGGTGGAAGTGTTAAATGTTTGAGAATGGTGGAAGTGTAAAACGTTTGAGAATGGTGGAAGTGTAAAATGTTTGAGAATGGTGGAACTGTAACATTTTTGAGAATGGTGGAAGTGTAAAATGTTTGAGAATGGTGTAAGTGTAAAATGTTTGAGAATGGTGGAAGTGTTAAATGTTTGAGAATGGTGGAAGTGTAAAATGTTTGAGAATGGTGGAAGTGTTAAATGTTTGAGAATGGTGGAAGTGTAAAATGTTTGAGAATGGTGGAAGTGTAAAATGTTTGAGAATAGTGGAACTGTAACATTTTTGAGAATGGTGGAAGTATAAAATGTTTTAGAATGGTGGAACTGTAACATGTTTGAGAATGGTGGAAGTGTAAAATGTTTGAGAATGGTGGAACTGTAACATTTTTGAGAATGGTGGAAGTGTAAAATGTTTGAGAATGGTGGAACTGTAAAATGTTTGAGAATGGTGGAACTGTAACATTTTGTGGGAATGGTGAAACTGTAAAATGTTTGAGAATGGTGGAAGTGTAAAATGTTTGAGAATGGTGGAACTGTAAAATGTTTGAGAATGGTGGAACTGTAAAATGTTTGAGAATGGTGGAACTGTAAAATGTTTGAGAATGGTGGAACTGTAACATTTTTGAGAATGGTGGAAGTGTTAAATGTTTGAGAATGGTGGAAGTGTAAAATGTTTGAGAATGGTGGAACTGTAAAATGTTTGAGAATGGTGGAACTGTAAAATGTTTTAGAATGGTGGAACTGTAAAATGTTTGAGAATGGTGGAACTGTAACATTTTTGAGAATGGTGGAACTGTATAATGTTTGAGAATGTAGAACTGTAACATTTTTGAGAATGGTGGAAGTGTAAAATGTTTTAGAATGGTGGAACTGTAACATGTTTGAGAATGGTGGAAGTGTAAAATGTTTGAGAATGGTGGAACTGTAACATTTTTGAGAATGGTGGAAGTGTAAAATGTTTGAGAATGGTGGAAGTATAAAATGTTTGAGAATGGTGGAACTGTAACATTTTTGAGAACGGTGGAAGTGTAAAATGTTTGAGAATGGTGGAAGTGTAAAATGTTTGAGAATGGTGGAAGTGTAACATGTTTGAGAATGGTGGAACTGTAAAATGTTTGAGAATGGTGGAACTGTAAAATGTTTGAGAATGGTGGAACTGTAACATTTTTGAGAATGGTGGAAGTGTAAAATGTTTGAGAATGGTGGAAGTGTTAAATGTTTGAGAATGGTGGAAGTGTAAAACGTTTGAGAATGGTGGAAGTGTAAAATGTTTGAGAATGGTGGAACTGTAACATTTTTGAGAATGGTGGAAGTGTAAAATGTTTGAGAATGGTGTAAGTGTAAAATGTTTGAGAATGGTGGAAGTGTTAAATGTTTGAGAATGGTGGAAGTGTAAAATGTTTGAGAATGGTGGAACTGTAAAATGTTTGAGAATGGTGGAAATGTAAAATGTTTGAGAATGGTGGAACTGTAACATTTTTGAGAATGGTGGAAGTGTAAAATGTTTGAGAATGGTGGAACTGTAACATGTTTGAGAATGGTGGAAGTGTAAAATGTTTGAGAATGGTGGAAGTGTTAAATGTTTGAGAATGGTGGAAGTGTAAAATGTTTTAGAATGGTGGAACTGTAACATGTTTCAGAATGGTGGAAGTGTAAAATGTTTGAGAATGGTGGAACTGTAACATTTTTGAGAATGGTGGAAGTGTAAAATGTTTGAGAATGGTGGAAGTGTAAAATGTTTGAGAATGGTGGAACTGTAAAATGTTTGAGAATGGTGGAACTGTAACATTTTGGAGAATGGTGAAACTGTAAAATGTTTGAGAATGGTGGAACTGTAACATGTTTGAGAATGGTGGAACTGTAAAATGTTTGAGAATGGTGGAACTGTAAAATGTTTGAGAATGGTGGAACTGTAAAATGTTTGAGAATGGTGGAACTGTAACATTTTTGAGAATGGTGGAAGTGTAAAATGTTTGAGAATGGTGGAAGTGTTAAATGTTTGAGAATGGTGGAAGTGTAAAACGTTTGAGAATGGTGGAAGTGTAAAATGTTTGAGAATGGTGGAACTGTAAAATGTTTGAGAATGGTGGAACTGTAAAATGTTTGAGAATGGTGGAAGTGTAAAATGTTTGAGAATGGTGGAACTGTAAAATGTTTGGGAATGGTGGAACTGTAAAATGTTTGAGAATGGTGGAACTGTAAAATGTTTGAGAATGGTGGAACTGTAAAATGTTTGAGAATGGTGGAACTGTAAAATGTTTGAGAATGGTGGAACTGTAAAATGTTTGAGAATGGTGGAACTGTAACATTTTTGAGAATGGTGGAAGTGTTAAATGTTTGAGAATGGTGGAAGTGTAAAATGTTTGAGAATGGTGGAACTGTAAAATGTTTGAGAATGGTGGAACTGTAAAATGTTTTAGAATGGTGGAACTGTAAAATGTTTGAGAATGGTGGAACTGTAACATTTTTGAGAATGGTGGAACTGTATAATGTTTGAGAATGTAGAACTGTAACATTTTTGAGAATGGTGGAAGTGTAAAATGTTTTAGAATGGTGGAACTGTAACATGTTTGAGAATGGTGGAAGTGTAAAATGTTTGAGAATGGTGGAACTGTAACATTTTTGAGAATGGTGGAAGTGTAAAATGTTTGAGAATGGTGGAAGTATAAAATGTTTGAGAATGGTGGAACTGTAACATTTTTGAGAACGGTGGAAGTGTAAAATGTTTGAGAATGGTGGAAGTGTAAAATGTTTGAGAATGGTGGAAGTGTAACATGTTTGAGAATGGTGGAACTGTAAAATGTTTGAGAATGGTGGAACTGTAAAATGTTTGAGAATGGTGGAACTGTAACATTTTTGAGAATGGTGGAAGTGTAAAATGTTTGAGAATGGTGGAAGTGTTAAATGTTTGAGAATGGTGGAAGTGTAAAACGTTTGAGAATGGTGGAAGTGTAAAATGTTTGAGAATGGTGGAACTGTAACATTTTGAGAATGGTGGAAGTGTAAAATGTTTGAGAATGGTGTAAGTGTAAAATGTTTGAGAATGGTGGAAGTGTTAAATGTTTGAGAATGGTGGAAGTGTAAAATGTTTGAGAATGGTGGAACTGTAAAATGTTTGAGAATGGTGGAAATGTAAAATGTTTGAGAATGGTGGAACTGTAACATTTTTGAGAATGGTGGAAGTGTAAAATGTTTGAGAATGGTGGAACTGTAACATGTTTGAGAATGGTGGAAGTGTAAAATGTTTGAGAATGGTGGAAGTGTTAAATGTTTGAGAATGGTGGAAGTGTAAAATGTTTTAGAATGGTGGAACTGTAACATGTTTCAGAATGGTGGAAGTGTAAAATGTTTGAGAATGGTGGAACTGTAACATTTTTGAGAATGGTGGAAGTGTAAAATGTTTGAGAATGGTGGAAGTGTAAAATGTTTGAGAATGGTGGAACTGTAAAATGTTTGAGAATGGTGGAACTGTAACATTTTGGAGAATGGTGAAACTGTAAAATGTTTGAGAATGGTGGAACTGTAACATGTTTGAGAATGGTGGAACTGTAAAATGTTTGAGAATGGTGGAACTGTAAAATGTTTGAGAATGGTGGAACTGTAAAATGTTTGAGAATGGTGGAACTGTAACATTTTTGAGAATGGTGGAAGTGTAAAATGTTTGAGAATGGTGGAAGTGTTAAATGTTTGAGAATGGTGGAAGTGTAAAACGTTTGAGAATGGTGGAAGTGTAAAATGTTTGAGAATGGTGGAACTGTAAAATGTTTGAGAATGGTGGAACTGTAAAATGTTTGAGAATGGTGGAAGTGTAAAATGTTTGAGAATGGTGGAACTGTAAAATGTTTGGGAATGGTGGAACTGTAAAATGTTTGAGAATGGTGGAACTGTAAAATGTTTGAGAATGGTGGAACTGTAACATTTTTGAGAATGGTGGAAGTGTAAAATGTTTGAGAATGGTGGAAGTGTAAAATGTTTGAGAATGGTGGAAGTGTTAAATGTTTGAGAATGGTGGAAGTGTAAAATGTTTTAGAATGGTGGAACTGTAACATGTTTGAGAATGGTGGAAGTGTAAAATGTTTGAGAATGGTGGAAGTGTAAAATGTTTGAGAATGGTGGAAGTGTAAAATATTTGAGAATGGTGGAACTGTAAAATGTTTGAGAATGGTGGAACTGTAACATTTTGGAGAATGGTGAAACTGTAAAATGTTTGAGAATGGTGGAACTGTAACATGTTTGAGAATGGTGGAACTGTAAAATGTTTGAGAATGGTGGAACTGTAAAATGTTTGAGAATGGTGGAACTGTAAAATGTTTGAGAATGGTGGAACTGTAACATTTTTGAGAATGGTGGAAGTGTAAAATGTTTGAGAATGGTGGAAGTGTTAAATGTTTGAGAATGGTGGAAGTGTAAAACTTTTGAGAATGGTGGAACTGTAAAATGTTTGAGAATGGTGGAACTGTAAAATGTTTGAGAATGGTGGAACTGTAAAATGTTTGAGAATGGTGGAACTGTAACATTTTTGAGAATGGTGGAACTGTATAATGTTTGAGAATGTGGAACTGTAACATTTTTGAGAATGGTGGAAGTGTAAAATGTTTGAGAATGGTGGAAGTGTAAAATGTTTGAGAATGGTGGAACTGTAAAATGTTTGAGAATGGTGGAACTGTAAAATGTTTGAGAATGGTGGAAGTGTAAAATGTTTGAGAATGGTGGAACTGTAAAATGTTTGGGAATGGTGGAACTGTAAAATGTTTGAGAATGGTGGAACTGTAAAATGTTTGAGAATGGTGGAACTGTAACATTTTTGAGAATGGTGGAAGTGTAAAATGTTTGAGAATGGTGGAAGTGTAAAATGTTTGAGAATGGTGGAACTGTAAAATGTTTGAGAATGGTGGAACTGTAAAATGTTTGAGAATGGTGGAACTGTAAAATGTTTGAGAATGGTGGAACTGTAACATTTTTGAGAATGGTGGAAGTGTAAAATGTTTGAGAATGGTGGAAGTGTTAAATGTTTGAGAATGGTGGAAGTGTAAAACTTTTGAGAATGGTGGAACTGTAAAATGTTTGAGAATGGTGGAACTGTAAAATTTTTGAGAATGGTGGAACTGTAAAATGTTTGAGAATGGTGGAACTGTAAAATTTTTGAGAATGGTGGAACTGTAAAATGTTTGAGAATGTGGAACTGTAACATTTTTGAGAATGGTGGAAGTGTAAAATGTTTGAGAATGGTGGAAGTGTAAAATGTTTGAGAATGGTGGAATTGAAAAATGTATGAGAATGATGGAACTGTAAAATGTTTGAGAATGGTGGAACTGTAAAATGTTTGAGAATGGTGGAAGTGTAAAATGTTTGAGAATTGTGGAACTTAAAATGTTTGAGAATATTCCTCAAAATAGATAACTCCCCATGTTAATACCCCCTTGTCGCTCCTGCCCTCGATAAAGTTGCACTGCATTAAAGTTTATTTACTATACACAATAATACAAATGATGCTAAACGCTTTTGGTGGCACTAGACTAAGTTCATTTGGGGCCAATGGGAAAGGCAATTAAACAATCTGATATAAACATTGATAAAATATTTATTTACAACTTTCCTATTATGGCCAAATAAAAATCTTAACGGTTGGAAGAAAGTTTAGGTTTCTGTTATACAAGTAGGAGTAGTGAAGTCGTCTGTGTTATAAACAAGTAGGAGTAGTGAAGTCGTCTGTGTTATAAACAAGTAGGAATAGTGAAGTCATGTCTGTTATACATACAAGTAGGAGTAGTGAAGGCTTGTCTGTTATACATGCAGTAATAGTTAAGTCCTGTCTGTTATACATGTAGGAGTAGGGAAGTCATGTCTGTTAAACAAGTAGGATTAGTGAAGTCATGTGTGTTATACAAGTAGGAGTAGTGCAGTCATGTCTGTTATATAAGTAGAAGTAGTGAAGTCGTGTCTGTTATACAAGTAGAAGTAGAGAAATCGTGTCTGTTATACAAGTAGGAGTAGTGAAGTCGTGTCTGTTATACAAGTAGGAGTAGTGAAGTCGTGTCTGTTATACAAGTAGGAGTAGTGAAGTCATGTCTGTTATACAAGTAGAAGTAGTGAAGTCGTGTCTGTTATATAAGTAGGAGTAGTGAAGTCGTGTCTGTTATATAAGTAGGAGTAGTGAAATCATGTTGTTAATGAGAGGGAGATAGTTATATATATATATATATAGTCTAGTACTTATGTGAACGTCCCTACGTTTGTATTGGATAGAAGAGGGGGGGGTAAACTTTTTAAAATAATATTCTAGTGGGGGAAAATTTTGTCAATTTAATGACTTGATGAATTAATGACATGATAATAGAAGGACAATTTATGACATCATAATAGAAGGACAATTAAAATTGACAAACCAACGTCCACATAACAAAGAAAAAGACCAACAACAATTTTATTTTATTGGTGCCAGGATTAGAGTTGTCAATGGTCATCTATTGATGTTCATTATTGTATTACTTCACTGTGTTGATATATTTTAATGCTACACAAACATATCTGTATGTTAAGGTTTACTAAATATAAATATTCAATTTTTCAAAAAAGTACACACGAGTCTTTTAAATGACCATGAAATAAAAAAAACCCTGGACCACGTCCAGTGTCAACAGATTAAGACATCAGATAGCCCCACTGGACACTGGGCATCTTTCGGTACCAGCCAACCTCTTACAGAAGACAACATTGTCTGTCGTCTGTCTGTTCTTTGTCTGTGTGTTGTCTGTTTCTTTATCAACTGACAAGGGAGGGAACCACTAAACTGACGTTGGCGCCAAGACAACAGACGTGTCGGCCTAATGTGGCCAGTTTTTTTTTCTTCCTTCAAATTGTCCGTTCAGAAAACATTTCAAAAACTTGCCAATAGATCCATAGCTGCAAGATGCTGTACTGGTTTTTGAAGGCAAGATGCCACAGTTGCTAGAAGATGTAGAAACAATAGCTTGTAATAACGTTATAAAGAAAGTTTCCTTCCATTGAGATTGTATAAATATTCTCATGTTTCATTCATTTAAATATTCATGTCTCCGTGGAGATTTTTTAAATTCTCAAACATCAACCTCAAAAAAATAAATCATTTATCTGTTATTTTCCTTTTTTTATTTTTTAGTTTTTGTTGATTTTAAATAAAAATCGAAGATATTCAATCTATTCATATAACTTCACATATGGATTTTTTTTTACTTTATTATGAATTTATCCAAATTTGTTGAATGTGAATAATTTGAATTTAATTATTCTTATGTTATCTCCTAACCTGTTATCGATTTTGGTTATCGATCTAATGTTGATATTGATCTGGTCAGAATACGTATCATATATAAGCCACACACACCAAATATATACCACACACCACTCAAATAACACAAACACATATTATACACACAAAGACATGCCATACACAAAACACGCTAAACACCACACACAACCACACCATACACACCATACACAACACACACTCCACACACACAAACCCTACAAACACACACCCGATAAAACACCCCACATTTGCCTTAAACACACAACATACAACCACACACAATACAAACACATTAATACAACCTCAAACAACACACATAATTCACACAAACACACATACTACACCACAGACTCACACCACAAAACACACTAAGCCCACATCAACATCACACAACACATACCACTTCAAACTAATACTCACCACGTACACTCACATAGACATACACAACACACACCAAACTAATACACATCAAACACAACACAAACACTGCCGAACACACATCGCACAGACACACAATATAAACATATCAAACAAATACACATCACTCAAGCAACGCAAAATCACACATCGCCACACACAATACAACGCCATACAATTTGGCAGCATTCAAAACAAACACACACCACACATACTAAACAAACACACACCACACATACAAAACAAACACACACCACCCATGTAAAACAAACACAAACAAACATCACTTAAACATATATCACACATTACCACACATCACAAACGTATATATCTCACAAACACACACAATACACAAACACTTCAATTCACATGCAGACATCACACAAACACATTGAAATAGATTGAAATAGATTGAAATAGAGAGAAGTAAAGAAATAGATGAACATTATACATACGGAGATCACAAGATAAACAGGCTTGATAATCTGATGAAATCATTGATAGACTGAGAAATAGACATCCGTGTATATGAGGAATGTTGGTTGGACAAACAGATGTATTTAATACGGGCAATGTCTGCTAGGCAGCCAATTGCAGACAGTAACATATACCAAGAATAGAAAGACAGATTGATCTATAAATATACTTATAAATTCCCAAATCTATATTCACCTATAACCATATTATAAAGATGAGCACAATTGATAGACTTTGATATAGTCAAAGATGTATATTATGTCTTTTAGACGCCAGACATTGTATTGAAGGTTACAATGATTCTGTACAATCCAATAATTCTAAATGTAATATAATGTTTGTTCATATTCAATAAACAAGTGTTATCTCCAGTGTTTACATAAAAAAATGTCACAATGGTCACCAGTTTGAATATTCTGCTCGTCCCTGTGTGTCAATTTGTCTAACATTCAGCCATTATTTCTGACGTCTGCTGGTGTTTATGATCTCAACAAAGTTGGGCAACGCCCCCTTTATTTTGTTTTCTCGATGGTCGTTTCGTTACATATCCGAATGACGCCCTAGGCTCAGCGCCCCCATCTCTCGCCCCCGGGGACAACGTTGCTCTCTGAATCATGTGTGTTAATCATTTCAATTGTAAAATTATTGACTCCTCGTGGGCGCCCATCCACCGACGACATTAGCGCCACCAAACGGTCAGTTTCGAATGCTGCGTTCAGGTTCCCAGGAGGATGACGTCATCATTTGCTGTGGACCTTCTCTGTCTGCTGGATGTTTGGATGCAAGTTAATATATCAACAAGATGTCTCGGGGAATTTTATAGGAGAAATTGAATTTTTTTTTTACATTTATGAAATACAGTGTTCAAAATGGTGGCCCTTTTTTTAGTCTTATATAAACCAAACAAACTATTTTATGCTATAGTTGGCAAATAAAAAAAGCAAGTTTAAATCTTTCAACTAAAAAAAATATTAAATAATAAAAACATATATAAATCTTTTCTTAAAATAAATCTTTTATTAAAGATGCAATAAGTTGTATAAAAAAATGTATAATTCATTGTCATACAAAAGTTTATATAAATTATAAGGATTCAAAATTAAAAAATTGCAGGATTGCAACATACTGAAATAAATAAATCTCAACATTAGCTGATAGGTAGCGATACATCTCAACATTAGCTGATAGGTAGCGATACATCTCAACATTAGCTGATAGGTAGCGATACATCTCAACATTAGCTGATAGGTAGCGATACATCTCAACATTAGCTGATAGTTAGCGATACATCTCAACATTAGCTGATAGGTAGCGATAAATCAATAAATCATACAACTAGATGGTCGAACACGCTTATAGTTTTAGTAATGATAATTTATTTGATATTTTTATTATTCGCTAAATCATTTGGCTCAAATTTTTAGTCAAAGTTTTCTTAAAGTCTATACAAAATATGTGCATAGGATTTTATTTCACTTTGTCTTGTAGTGGACACTCAGACGGTCAGTTTCTGTTCTTTTTTTAGAAAATTTGAATACATTATCACCAACTTCTCTAATCCCTATCGATATGAATACATTATCACCAACTTCTCTAATCTTTATCAATATGAATACATTATCACCAACTTCTCTAAACTTTATCAATTTGAATACATTATCACCAACTTCTCTAATCCCTATCAATTTGAATTCATTATCACCAACTTCTCTAATCCCTATCAATATGAATTCATTATCACCAACTTCTCTAATCCCTATCAATATGAATACATTATCACCAACTTCTCTAATCCCTATCAATATGAATACAATATCACCAACTTCTCTAATCCCTATCAATTTGAATTCATTATCACCAACTTCTCTAATCCCTATCAATTTGAATTCATTATCACCAACTTCTCTAATCCCTATCAATTTGAATTCATTATCACCAACTTCTCTAATCCCTATCAATATGAATACATTATCACCAACTTCTCTAATCCCTATCAATATGAATACACCAAGTTCTCTAATCCCTATCAATATGAATACAATATCATCAACTTCTCTAATCCCTATTAATATGAATACATTATCACTACCTTCTCTATCAATATGAAATATGTAACACTTGTGTACTCTCGATGACAATAAACTATTTAAAACGTTTGTGTAAACTTAATTCTTATGAGGCCCGAAGCTAATTATTTTTTTATATAGTTTATATACAGGAGGAAATTGCAAAAAAAGAGATTATGTCGTTTCAAGTTTAGTTTTAATACTGTGCATAAAATTAAAATGACCAACAATTTAAAGTATAGGGACACTATGCACACCTCTAATTAGTTTATATTAACTAACAAACAAAAAATAAATAAATACTTTTGACACTACAAAATGTAAAAATAAACAGACTATTATTAAAATGTACTCAATAGCAAAACGCCAGAAAGAAATGAAATAATTCATCCAGATTGGCGCTCACGCTTTTTTTTAGTCCAGATAATTTCTATAAATAGCTGCATGTCCTAAGCCTCGGGAAATGTATTTTTACTTTTTAGTCCATTTTAATATGATTCTTTTTTTTTAAAGTTTTTTTTTTGTTCAGAAAAAAGTTTCCAATAAAAACACCCGTACAGCTGAATATTTCATAAGTACCGATGTTATATTAATCAATCAATCAATGCATATAGATCAATGAGTCCCACAGAATAAATTCTCCATTTGATTTATACAGGACATATTTTTCTACCTTTTAACCGAAGTCAATATAATTCTAATGTAACAATTTCATAGAGTAATTTGTTTTATCAAGTTGTAGAAAAAAATCCAAACAAGTCTCAAGTGTAGGTTACATTGACTAGGACATTGACTGGAACATTGACTGGAACATTGACTTGAACATTGACTGGAACATTGACTGGAACATTGACTTGAACATTGAATGGAACAATGATTTGGGCAATGACTGGAACATTGACTAGAACATTGAGTGGAACTTTGACTGGAATATTGAGTGGGACATTGACTTGAACATTGACTAGAACATTGATTGGGGCAATGACTGGAACATTGGCTAGAACATTGAGTGGAACTTTGACGGGAACATTGGCTGGAACATTGGCTGGAACATTGACTGGGACATTGACTGGAACATTGACTGGGACATTGGCTGGAACATTGACTGGAACATTGGCTTGAACATTGGCTGGAACATTGACTGGGACATTGACTGGGACATTGGCTGGAACATTGGCTGGAACATTGGCTGGAACATTGGCTGGAACATTGACTTGAACATTGGCTGGAACATTGACTGGAACATTGGCTGGAACATTGACTTGAACATTGACTGGAACATTGATGGGACATTGACTTGGACACTTGTCTGAGGCGATGACTGGGAAGTTTTTGAGGTACTGCTATGACGTCTATGACGTATTTGTGTGACATTTTGTCGTTTTTGGTTTGTATATTAATTGTTGGACGCAAGGATAATTTCAAAAATAGTTGTTATATATCTGTCATTTGCGATTGTGATAAAATTATTTGTGTCATTTTAATAACAAATGTAACACTGTATAAAAAACGTAATTGAAATTTCTCACAATTAGTTAAACATTTGAAAAATTGCTGTTAAAAAAAAACAATATAAAAATAACAAAACAAAAAATACCAACAATAACAACAACACAATCAAACACGCACACACACAAACACAGATGACCGCCACTTCCATATGACCCGATCTCTGTCATAGGTCTCGCAATTTCGTAGGGCCCTCATAATCATAAGGACCCCACTGTCATAGAGTACTACTGTCACATGGTCATATGGCCCCTACTGTTACAAGGCTGTCACTATCAGATGGCCTCCATATCATAGAAACCCACTGTCATATAACGCGAATGTCATATGACCCTTACTGTCATATAACCCAATGTCATATGACCCCTACTGTCATATAACCCAATGTCATATGACCCCTACTGTCATATAAACCAATGTCATATGACCCCTACTGTCATATAACCCAATGTCATATGACCCCTACTGTCATATAACCCAATGTCATATGACCCCTACTGTCATATAACCCAATGTCATATGACCCCTACTGTCATATAACCCAAATGTCACATGACCCCCACTGTCCTAGGGTACTCACTGTTACAAGGTTCCTTCCAGTACACATTCCTATCGACTCATATGACATGGGGTCTACAACAACCTATCGACTCATATGACATGGGGTCTACAACACGTAATTTTGCTCAAGGTCCGTATAAAATAAACATCTTTAATTTTGTCAAGAGTTTGGTTATGTATTATTATTTTTTATTTTGCAATTACATTTTTTTTTCTATTTCCTCGTCGTGTGATGTCCGTATGTCCGTATGTCCACCACGGTTTAGAAAGTTCTACATACAAAATTAAAAGTTTCTCCAACAAGAACCCCTGACAATATTCCTGGAGACAAATCCTATAAAAGAAATTCACTTCAGATTCAATACACAATAACACGAGATCAAATCAATTTGTCAATGCTTTAATTTTCCTCAAACACACACACACACTCTCCTTCTCTTTCTCTCTCTCTCTCTCTCTCTCTCTCTCTCTCTCTCTCTCTCTCACTCTCTCAAACACAAAAACTCTCTTTTTCTCTCTCTCATACACACAATCTTTGATTGGAGTTTTTTTCCCGCTGTGTTTGAGAGGTTCAGATATCGACTTAAAGACAGGCTCTAAACATTGATTTAACCCATTGATTGATTGATTTTAAAACTAAAGCGAATAGGGCACACTGTGTCATATAGTACCCAGTATCATGAGGCACACAGTAGTGTCATATAGTACCCAGTGTCATAGGGCACACAGTGTCATATAGTACCCAGTGTCATAGGGCACACAGTGTCATATAGTACCCAGTGTCATGAGGCACACAGTGTCATATAGTACCCAGTGTCATGAGGCACACAGTGTCATATAGTACCCAGTGTCATGAGGCACACAGTGTCATATAGTACCCACTGTCATAGGGCACACAGTGTCATAGAGTACCCAGTGTCATAGGGCACACAATGTCATATAGTACCCACTGTCATAGGGCACACAAGGTCATATAGTACCCAGTGTCATAGGGCACACAATGTCATATAGTACCAGTGTCATAGGGCACACAATGTCATATAGTACCCAGTGTCATAGAGCACACAGTGTCATATAGTACCCAGTGTCATGGGGCACACACTCATAATAGGGTCCCATTCACGTACACAATCCTATCAAATCTCATTGAATATGGATTGTGCAGGTACTTTTGCCTAAGGCCCCTAAGATATCGAGGCCACTTTCATGGACCCCCTCCCCTATAAAGAAGATAACAACGGCCCTGAAATACCTTCCCCTTAAAGTTCAGTTAGTGTAAAATCTTACGTCCATATCAAGAAAATTGGGAAATTTCCTGTAGCGCTATCTCTATAACTCCAGCATATCCGAGGGGAAAGTTCCTGTAGCGCTATGTCTATAACTCCAGCATATCCGAGGGGAAAGTTCCTGTAGCGCTATGTTTTATAACTCCAGCATATCCGAGTAGGTCCTCGTCGACTGAATAGAAACTTTAAAATTGCAGGGCCTAAACTTTAAAGAGTCATCGGAACAAGTATCAAAATAGATGTATTAATAGTTTTATGTAATGAAACAGCCGTGTAGCTTTTTAAATGTATAAATATTAACTGTATGTAAATAATGACATTGAAAATAATAAAAAAAAAATCTATATAAATAATAGAACAGTATTCCAGTTAAAAATACAATCATGAAAAAATCTGATCTACCTAGCCTACCGATCAAGCCAAAGGGGATATAACTCTATGCAAAGGTACAGCTAGTATATATATATATATATATATATATATATATATATATATATATATATATATATATATTAGTGTAGAAAACATATTTAGTCTTATTTCTTTTTTATATTAAAACAAACATAATACTGCAGAATAATACCAGCAATAGTGAAAATTGAACAAAGTGAAACGTATTTATTTTTAAATAAACACACACGTTCTAAGCAGAAACTTTCATACTAATTCATATACTTAAGTACTTTCTACGCGATTGTACAAATGATCGTAATTTACAGAAAAAGAAAAAAACCCTCTCTACATTCTTACTTTCAGCTGCTACATTTTCTGCTTATCTCCCCCTTAAAATTGTCTCCCCTGATGATCCCACTCGCCACTTTTTGTGCTTAACAATTTTCTCCCTTGAAATTTGAAATAATAAAACATCAATTTGGGCCGAGCAGGACAAATGTATTGAAATCAATTTTGAAAACTTGCTTCGCCATTCAGACGTCCACAGATTTCATTACGAAATTGCTCCCCCTTTAATATCCAAGATGGCGTTCGGGCACGCTGGGGGCGCTATCTCTGACATCTGCACAGTCCAAACCGCCACACGTAAAGATACCACTTGACCCCTCCCAAGTGTCACAACTATGGAGAAGTGAATATACATATATAAAAAAAGAAGCCAAACCGGAAAATGAGTTTGGCTGATGAATTAATGAAGCAGTGGTATCAAGATAGAAATTTGATCTGGAAGTGTAGTCATATATTTGATACATAATTACATTATCTTGATATGATGTAACATTAGAAAGATGATGGGCATTCAACGGGTACGTAGTCACAGTAAGTCAGCGAGTTGGTTTTTTTTTGTCACTGCGGATACTTGTAAGTACTGGGCGGTCTTGATGAGAATTAATAGCTTGGTGAACGACTGCTGACAACCTAGTCATTCTGAGGTAGATCCAGGCTACGATGTACTCAAGGAGATTGGGATAAGTCAATTATACAGACTTTTATCAAAATACGACAATGACCCCAATAGACCAGGCCAGGCTGATGCATTGTTCAAAGTAGAACTAATATAAAGTTGAATGTGTTTCAGAATAAAACTTATTTTAAATAAAATTCAATCATAACTAACGAATAGCCTCATTAAAAATATTCTTATTAGAATTACAAAATAACTAAATATTAAACAAAGGGTTATTTCAAATTTCCATGGGTTCAATTTTAGACTTAAAAATACTTGCAGTTGACAATGAGATTAGCTTTATAATTAAATGGTTATTGAAAGATCTATTTATAATGCGAAACTATCAGCTAACAATAATTTTAAACTTTGAATTATAAACAGAAGTTTACAATAATGAATAGACCCCAAGAAATTACCAAAGTGAAACACAAAGTAAAGCGAATCATTGATTTAACTTCCTTCATAAATGTAACGCAATTATATATAGCGACTTCTTAACTTTTAATCTATAATATCTAGAGATTCAATGTATTGGTAAGTACGTACTAGACAAGACAAACCTTTAAGAAATAAACATAATTCAATTAAACTGATAAAGACACCCATTTAGGCACGTTATTGGTCATGTTCCAATATAAAAATCAAATATAAACAAACAAAATAGTTAACATTTGGAATAAACTTAAATCTAAAGAATTCACGGTGAAAGTAAAACTGAGACCTTTTACTTTAACAAGGTTATCAAAAATAGTTCATTGTGTAAGATATATTTGTTTGTGGTTAATGAAATCTATATCTATCTATCTATCTATCTATCTATCTATCTATCTATCTATCTATCTATCTATCTATCTATCTATCTATCTATCTATCTATCTATCTATCTATCTATCTATCTATCTATCTATCTATCTATCTATCTATCTATCTATCTATCTATCTATCTATCTATCTATCTATCTATCTATCTATCTATCTATCTATCTATCTATCTATCTAACTATCTATCTATCTATCTAACTATCAATCTATCTATCTATCTATCTATCTATCTATCTAATCTTTATGAAATTAATTTACAAGAAACAAAAAACTTGCTATAATAATATGGACCATTTTGTAGCTGTTAAAACTAGATTTTAAAAAAGTTATTTTTTAACTTTCAAATTTTAAGAAGAATCGGTTTTTAATATCACTATTGTTTATAAAATGAAATATGTATTGAAATGAATACGTCAGTTGTACCATCACATACGACCAAACACAACGTTTAATTTTACTTGACTGGAACTTTGGTCCAAGTTTAATTTCACACACAGACACACTTATCTAAACAGACTATCACAGATACACACTTACACACACAAACACTCACACACTCACTCACACACACACTCACACACACACTCACTCACACACTCACTCACACACGCACTCACACATACACAGGAACATTCTAAGAAAGTCGGGCTGTCAGCGAGGAACCAGTGGGCAACATTTCCAACTGTCAAGTCAAGAGTTCTTCAAATAGCGGACTTCTGTTTCACCAGTGGAAGCCAATAATCTCAAACATAATCCACAACTTTTTATTTCCCTTTGTACCTTCAATTTGTTTTTTTTTTTGTTTCCCTTGGAGTCATGACTGGCCGCGGTTAAAAATTTAATGAAGCATCTGACAGAATGAGACTTGTTGATTGGAGAAATATGATGAGCAGGAGAAAAGACCCGACTGTTGACACAAGACCTGCTCCCATCTGATAAGGTTTGTTGGCCCACCCCAGATGTAAACGATGGATTTGAAGGGGGGGGGGGGGAAGTAATTCTTGTGATGTCATCAAGTTGTTCAGCAGTGTGTGTGTGTGGGAGGGGTGGGTAAAGGCCATAGGATTGGGCAACAAACCATCAAACAGTTCTACAATAATCCTGGTTTGTTCATCGGGTCAGTGGCAGATACACTTCTCATTTTAGTTACTTAAAAAATCCACACTGTTCAGTTATATAAGAATTCATAAAAAAATCTTTCAGTAAGTAGATAATTGGAAATTAGACAATATACAAAGTATCACTAGAATACAACTGTGGTCCAATTTACTATACATATCAGTTTATCACTATAATACAACTGTGGTCTAATGTACTATACATATCAGCTTATCACTAGAATACAACTGTGGTCTAATGTACTATACATATCAGTTTATCACTAGAATACAACTGTGGTCTAATGTACTATACATATCAGTTTATCACTAGAATACAACTGTGGTCTAATGTACTATACATATCAGTTTATCACTAGAATACAACGGTGATCTAATGTACTATACATATCAGTTTATCACTAGAATACAACTGTGGTCCAATGTACTATACATATCAGTTTATCACTAGAATACAACTGTGGTCCAATGTACTATACATATCAGTTTATCACTTGAATACAACTGTGGTCTAATGTACTATACACATCAGTTTATCACTTGAATACAAAAGTAGCTCAAAACAGTTCCTACTTTTGCAGTTGTTTTGCTAATAGTAAAAGTAAATTACTTTTTATTATTCTCTATCTTTTTGTTTTGTTTTATTCAATAAAGTTATATTGGTCAAGAGATTTCTGATAATACATACGACCAACCTGGAATGTATCGTTCACTTGCATACAAAGCTTTACTTATCAGTATAAAACATTGTTAGCTACCATAGTAGACACTGTTTTAATCATCAGTATACATTTCGGAATTCACCGAATTATTCGCTATTTCGTTATCAGTATACACTTTGAAATAACGCAAATGTATTAAATGAAGTAACTTAAAACAGTTCAGTGAGATAGTGATACATCAATATCTACAGTGTAAAACAATCACTGCTCAATGAGCAGTGCTCATGTTATAAACTGTGATGCAACAAATGTTGTTACTAAATATAACAGTTACAAAAGTATAATGATGATAACTTCTAATGTTATATATAACGACACACAGAAATCTTTTCATTGCTAGAAAGTCTTGGAAGATAAAAACAATTTGAAAGTACTGATCTCACTTAGTAGGTGGCCATGGTTGACGTAATGACGGTATAGCCTGGGGCTGTATAATAGGTTAGGATCATCGTTAGTGGGGGCGGGGCCCAGCATTGCTTTCCCCGGGGTCAATTAATCCCCCCTCACCCCCCATGTTAAAACACGGTCCTCGGCAATCAGCGCAATTACAGTTCTAGAACATTGGCAGTCCTGGCAGGTCAATGTCGATATGTCCGTTGAGGAAACATGGCGGACACACCGACAGAAAGACAGACACACACTGAATGTATATCTACTAATGAACAAAAGAAAGTCAAAAGACAGACAGAGTCATGCTCAAATAGAAGACAATATGTTATAAATATATGATCAATATGTTATAAATATATGATCAATATGTTATACATATATTATCAATTAGTTATAAACATATTATCAATACGTTATAAATATATTATCAATATGTTATACATATATTATCAATATGTTATAAAATATTTTTAATATGTTATAAATATATTATCAATATGTTATAAATATATTATCAACATGTTATAAATATATTATCAATACGTTATAAATATATTATCAATACGTTATAAATATATTATCAATATGTTATACATATATTATCAATATGTTATAAAATATTTTTAATATGTTATAAATATATTATCAATATGTTATAAATATATTATCAACATGTTATAAATATATTATCAATACGTTATAAATATATTATCAATACGTTATAAATATATTATCAATACGTTATAAATATCTATAATACAAATTTTACATCATGTGTTCCGGTGTCTGTCATCGCGACTTCCGTCTGTCATCGCTACTTCCGTCTGTCATCGCTACTTCCGTCTGTCATCGCGACTTCCATCTGTCATCCAAGATGGCGGCATAAACAATTCAAAGAAGGCAGAAACATTTACTGCTTTCTTCTTAGCATGCATGATCCGGCTACCAACTGGCCAGCCGAGTGAGAATTGTCTCCCAGAAATGACATTGGACCAGCCATGTTTAGTGCCGAGGTGACAAACACCGTACACTAACATACGGCTAGAAAGATCATGAATGCCAAATGGCAATCACAATGTAATACTGTTTTCGACCGCCTCAATCATTACCAAAGGGCAATAAAGCGATCTTAGGAGAGATAACACAAAATCGTGCCAAATTATGTTTTTTTTTTGTTTTATAAATTTTTTTTTAACGTCGCCATTGCCAGCATGGTAGGGTGTAGTGTGCCTACCACACCAAGATCGTTGGCGGCGCTGATGCACGTCTGCCATGCCTACAGAGTGTGCCCGCTATCATCTGCAGGGATGGCAGAAAGATGGGTTTTAATCCTTGCCCAAACCGGCCAGACCAGCAGGGTGTGTATACTGCCGGTCGGCCAGAATTGCAAGGAAAGGGGTTTTTCCTGCCACTCGGACAGAGGGGAGGGTGTAGTGTGCCTGTACCCTCAGCCGGAAATGGCAAGCTGCGCAGGTGTGCTTGAGTGGGACGGAGAGGAAGGGTGTTGTGTGCCGACCACATCCGTCACCACCGCCAGCTGTGAATACTGCGGTCTTGGATAGTCGTCATTGACCACAGTACCACCACCCTCGCAAGTAATGGGTTTTTTTCCTGAATAGAGAACCCCTATGATCCATCCCCCGTGGATCATGGTACGTCTCAGACCAGGAAGGAGAGATCACCAAAATATCATGCCAAAATATTTTGTGATTCCGAAACAAACATTAAACAGACACGTTTGTCCATAGGCCTATGTATATCTCACAGTATCGTAATAAATCTATGGTGTTTAATTTGTTATTAAATGAGAAGCGAACATAAAAGAAATATTTACAGAAATCGTTCAATTAATAATCTGTGTTATGTTCCACAATTAAAATTTAAACCGAAATTATGGATACCTCAATATAATGTAATATTTATATTGTTTAATTGTTTTTATTTCTAAAATATGTCTATTTCTAATGTACAATTATTTCCCTTTATTACTAACCTAAAATACGTCACATTTCTTTTTCATTTTTTTTACTATTACGTCACATGAATGAATTGAATAAGGGTTGAGATTGAGTAGCGCCGTACACAACGTTTACAATGCAAACTAACCCATTTATGATGTGGGCTTCACACAGAGGGTGTATGGAGGGGGCCCAGTTTGAGGAGGCCGCCCAAAATATTTTTTAAACTAAATATTAAGTACATTATCTCATGTCAAAATGTAGTGGCTCCCGAAGATGCCTAAAATCCCTTGGTTCGGCATTGGCTTTGATATGTCTTTCTTTTTTAAGAGGCCTAATGTTTTCTGCGTCTACGGCCTCAACTGCATTGATGGAATACTATATTTTTAATTGAAGGTCAGCTAAAAGCTGCACAACGATTCTTTCTTCTCGGGACCAAGCTTGAGAAGCGTCAAAAAATTATCTCATGTCAAAATGCAGGGGCAGCCCTCAAAGAGGCCAAGCCCACCGGGCCCCTAAATCCCTAGGTTCTGCACTGCCGGGTCGGGAACTTTTCTTAGTAATTGTACTATGCTACAATGTGTATAACAGTAAATAAACCACCTGTTAAACATGTAGCGTTTTGCTTAACACAAGCACTCACTCACGTCTCTCTTTTTTTTTAAAATACCCCATGTTGAACATTATAAAACATTAAATGAATAACTGTTTGGAAAGGAGTCCATTAAATTATTATGAAGGAATATGATTTTAAGAGTTGTTGTTTATGTTTACCCATAGTGAGGATTATTTTCTTTGGGAGGAACTATTTAACATATGAACTTTATTTGATGTATTATTAGGTGTCCCTATTCTCAAATGTATTTTGGCTACAATAATCTGTTCATGTCCTTGGGGCCACTGCAAGTATATAGACTGATTGTTAACGCGCTAAAATATATATCACCATTTTCAACTCCAACTGTGTGCCTACTCGCCGGTCCGGGTACCGAGCTTTGATAACTAGTATTATATAAATTATACTTATTTTAGAAAGTTTTTTTTTGAAAGCACGCTTCTTGAAATTAAAAAAATTTTAGGCTAATGGTAGAGACTCACTGATGTAACTCATAATAAACCATGCCGCTCAAAACATCACAGCACCATCTCTTCATTCAATTATTTCTAAATCACGAAGTTTTCAAAGACTCGGTTATGCGTAGACTGAATACCACAGCGTTATTGCAAGGAAAACATTTTATACCACAAACTAATATGTGTAGTCAACGTTCTTATTGTGTATACAAAGTGGAAATATACATTTCTTCATCAGCAATACAACCAGACTGCAGCTCACGAGTTTTTTTGACAAGATTTAAGTAAAAAGTTTTTAATGTGACATTGTATAATTTGATTTCATTGTATATCAATAAAATATTTAAATTGATAGAAGAATATAAACAACTGGGTCATATTTATATCAAAATAAATATATGAAATTTTGTTTAAGCAATAATTATATTTTCCAGCCACAATGCCCACATTAATCTAGCTCAAGAGGTTTGTAGAATCTGACAAAAAAACCAAACCATGAACTTTGTAATGAAGGTCTTTTTAATTATGCCATTCTCAGTTTTCATGGTCAATTGTCACGCTTCATAATCACAGTTCGAAGGTCACAGTTTGAATGTCTCAGTCAGAATGTTATACATATACTAGTTTTATGCTGAATAATCACAAGGCATTCAGTGCAAACAACGTCATGCCAAGTTCAATAAACTTTTGGTGACAGACCGATACTGCAAATAAACTACTTTGTCCTTTGGACATTCAAACAGAGTAAACAACACTGACAGGCAATATATTGTTTGGCAGATCAGTTTATCGCCAGTATTTTCAATATATCTTCACCTACATACTTCTGTGAGCAAAAGAGGCAAAACGTTCTATCAGAGATGCTAAACATTCTACCACAGATGCTAAACATTCAACCACAGATACTAAACATTCTGATAGAGAAGCTCAACATTCTACCAGACATCTATTTCCCAAATGTGAAGCTGTTAGCAGTTCAAGACGCTACAAAACAGACTGTGAACTCACTAAGCGTTCACTAATCAACGTCTCACCTCGAGTTCACTAATCAACTGGCGGCCACTAGCTGACAATCTACGGATTATTTCTCTCTTCGTGTTACCACCTCAAATGTCAGGTCAGTTATCTCATGTAATGGTCATCTTCCGCTGGCCCTCCCTGGGGGCGTATCTCTAGGATAGCTTATGATTAATAGCTGGCGACTTAATATTACTCAGATAACTTGTGAGTAATGACCTCTGACCTTATGACAATGTTGTACTTTGACCAATATTTCACCGGCTTTTTGTTAGTATTCAACACGATGCAAATGGACAAGGAATGGCACGAGTAATCTGTTGAGTTTATTGGCAGTCAGGAGATTAAATAACAATTTAATATCTAACGACCTGGGTGTGGGTGTATTCAATGTTAATGGAGATGTCAATGTGCGACGATTACAATCAACAATAATGAAATCATCTGTGAATGTTTACATTTTTTTAAAATGAAATTATCAGAGAATTTCATGAGCTAGGACTGACACTTTTTTATTTCTCGTATGTAGTAAACATTGGGAATAAATCATGGAAGTATCGTATGTGGTAAACATTGGGAATAAATCATGGAAGTATCGTATGTGGTAAACATTGGGGAATAAATCATGGAAGTATCGTATGTGGTAAACATTGGGAAATAAATCATGGAAGTATCGTATGCGGTAAACATTGGGAAATAAATCATGGAAGTATCGTATGCGGTAAACATTGGGAAATAAATCATGGAAGTATCGTATGTGGTAAACATTGGGAAATAAATCATGGAAGTATCGTATGTGGTAAACATTGGGGAATAAATCATGGAAGTATCGTATGTGGTAAACATTGGGAAATAAATCATGGAAGTATCGTATGTGGTAAACATTGGGAAATAAATCATGGAAGTATCGTATGTGGTAAACATTGGGGAATAAATCATGGAAGTATCGTATGTGGTAAACATTGGGAAATAAATCATGGAAGTATCGTATGTGGTAAACATTGGGAAATAAATCATGGAAGTATCGTATGTGGTAAACATTGGCAATAAATCATGGAAGTATCGTATGTGGTAAACATTGGCAATAAATCATGGAAGTAATTCAGGATGACAAATACTTGTAATTATTATTTTAAAAAAAACAGAATAAAAGTTAAAACAGATGACATTAACTTATATATCAATTCTCCGTCACATATAAAAATATACATAGTGAGATTATTTAAATTTTACTACAACAACTCAATGACACTTGTAAAGAAATGCGCAGTAGCGATTATGACTTTTTTCTGAAACAAAAAAGTGACACCTATAAATATAGCCACTGATGCAGTATCTGATATAGTTCTACAGACTATTGGCACCAATCCCCCTCCACCCCCCCCAACTGTGTATGTTGAAAGGTCATTTTGTAACCAGTCCTATGAATAGAGCGTTGATCCAAGTGACTTTTCACATAAGGTTGTTTTATGAATCATTATGTGAACTATTATTATGAAAACATTTGATGTTTGCCTTAATCTCAGGCGAGTTCAAGTGTAAGCCTCTGTTGTTAAACATTGTAGCTAGCCCAACATCTGTTGTTACACTTTGTAGCTAGATCAACATCTGTTGTTAAACATTGTAGCTAGCTCAACATCTGTTGTTAAACATTGTAGCTAGCTCAAAATCTGTTGTTAAACATTGTAGCTAGATCAACATATGTTGTTAAACATTGTAGCTAGCTCAAAATCTGTTGTTAAACATTGTAGCTAGATCAACATATGTTGTTAAACATTGTAGCTAGCCCAACATCTGTTGTTACACTTTGTAGCTAGATCAACATCTGTTGTTAAACATTGTAGCTAGCTCAGCATCTGTTGTTAAACATTGTAGCTAGCCCAACATCTGTTGTTACACTTTGTAGCTAGATCAACATCTGTTGTTAAACATTGTAGCTAGCTCAACATCTGTTGTTAAACATTGTAGCTAGCTCAAAATCTGTTGTTAAACATTGTAGCTAGCTCGACATCTGTTGTTAAACGTTGTAGCTAGCTCAACATCTGTTGTTAAACAATGTAGCTAGCTCGACATCTGTTGTTCAACATTGTATTTAGACATACTATTAAGTTAAACCGTTAGATTATAATCTGTTTTATTCATGCGCACTTATAACCTCTGTCATCACAATAAAAATTTTCGCATCAGAATTGAAACAAAATTCAACATTACCGCATACATCATTAACACGAAGAAACTAAATTGTAAAAAGACAACACACTAAGTTGTACAAAGACAACACACTAAGTTGTACAAAGACAACACACTAAGTTGTACAAAGACAACACACTAAGTTGCACAAAGACAATACATACTTGGGAATGACAATACGCTCAAATACAACTACACTCTTGAAGACAACATGTTCCAATGATAGCGCCATTCATAAAAACATCGAGGATGGAGTTTATACATTTATCTAATTAAATTTATTATTGATCTTCCATTGACCCAAGAGAATTTCTATTCATTTCATATTATTGATTTTTTCAAATATAAAGTCCAAAATAAAAACTATGTTCAAAATGTGAATATTAGGTTTGAGTTTGAAATTAATGATTGCTTGGCCACTAGTCAGCCGGCTGAGGTACTGTTCTAATAAAAAGAGGATTATTATTTAAATCATGGATTATTATATTTGTTGAAAGCTGAAATAGAATTTTGTGTAAAAATATACTGATATCAAAATAGAGGTTTTTCAATAAAATACTGACTTTTGGGGAGCATTTTGACGATCACAGAGAACACTGACCATTACTGACTAGAATGACCATAAAACGTGACACAGACCATTACTCGTGACACTAATCACTACACATGCCACTGAACATTACACGTGACACTGACCATTACTGATTACACATGACCATTACACATAACACTGATTACTGATTAAACTGAACATTACAGGTGACACTGACCATTACTGATTACACTGACATTCACAGATGACACTGACCATTACACATACCATTGACATTCATAATGCACAGACCATCGTAAATTACACAAAAGATCATTTTTTAATTCTCTAGTATGCACCAGAGTAATGCTGTTGAAGTTTCGAGATTATTTTCATATTAAATGTAAATGTCGATATATATATGTATTCACTGCCAGGCCTACCATATAGTTTCACCAGTAACTGCACACATTATCACTACCACCCCTACCTTATAGTTTCACCAGTAACTGCACACATTATCACTACCACCCCTCCCATATAGTTTCACCAGTAACTGCACACATTATCACTACCACCCCTCCCATATAGTTTCGTAAAGTACAGGCCCGTGCTTGAAATACCTCTGCTTACATCTACAGTTAAAATCCTTTAAAATATTTCATCAAATGTCACACAAATATTCGTTCACGGGTTCCATGGGCACATAATTGAGAACCCTTGCTCTTCCAAACTGAAGAAGTGTTTTTTTTTATCCAGACGCGTTCAGTAGGTTTTTGATTTCGCAGTGGCTACGGTTCGGTCCGACCGAACGCGTATTTTTTTTTTCGGGTACCAGCCTTACTTATTATTGCATAGCGGCCGAGTCGCTGCACTGAACTATATAACAACATAATTTTTTTTTTTCAGAATTTTTTTTTTCAGGATTAGGGTTAGGGATAGGGTTAGAGATAGGGTTAAGGATAGGGTTAGGGATAGGGTTAGGGTTAGGGATAGGGTTAGGGATAGGGTTAGGGATAGGGTTAGGGATAGGGTTAGGGTTAGGGTTAGAGATAGGGTTAGGGATAGGGATAGGGTTAGGGATAGGGTTAGGGTTAGGTATAGGGTTAGGGATAGGGTTAGGGATAGGGTTAAGGATAGGGTTAGGGTGTGGAGCAATATTATCTATGGCAGGTACCCTAAGTAAAAAAAATACGGGTTCGGTCGGACCGAACCGTAGCCACTGCCTTTTGATTTTTATTTGAAAGTTGGCCAGCACTGTTAAAGTCGGTCTTACATCAAACAGGTTGAGGTTCATTTGTATACGTCACGATAAAATAAAATTCACGTGGGAAGGGGGGGGATCCTATATCTCCTGTCACTGAACTCTCTCAGTGAAACTATGGGCTGAGACTTAGTCTCTTAGAGCCCGTGAGATCAAACTCGCTGTGTTCCTCAACATCTGGAGACTGCCATGAAGGCTAATGGCTAGCGAGCTACCCGACTGGTTCACCCTGTGGTCCGCAAGCCCGGGAAACTCGAAAAGCACATGAACTACGGTTTGCTCAACTTCTATGCAGTGTCGGCACAGGGAATCGACATTGGGCCTCAATCTTCCAAAGTACGCACCTGTAGGACGATGCTCGGTGCGAGACTGTGCAATAGGTGCCTGCACTATCTTCGACAGCTCCCACCACGGGTCAGTTTTGGACGGCCGCTCCATCTGACTGCGGACATTTCTGCCCGTCACACCATTGTCCCAACTCGAGAACCTTTGAGTTCACTCAAAGAGTCTGATATAGGCACACACTGACTCAAGTGAGCCCTTTCCCTCTCCCGCGGGCTGCGCTTGGGCATGCATCGACTTTGCAAGGAAGTCAGCCCTTTATCTAAATACCTGCACATATGTGTGTAGTAGTAGTTTTCCATAATAAACCAGGTGTAGTAGAAGTCTTCCATGATAAACCAGGTGTAGTGGAAGTGTTCCATGATAAACCAGGTGTAGTAGACGTGTTCCATAATAATTCATTATCACAGTGATTTAATTCGTACATAGGTAAACAAAGTGATTGCAAGCTTTAATGCTATAAACAACGTTCATAACAAGACAGGGGAAATAATTGAATACAATTCGTTTTACTCGTCCAATATGGGTGATAATTCAGCAAAGATTTCAGGTCGCAGAACACTGCCTCATGAATCTGGTCCCTGTCTACGTACATCTAGACTCTCATTAAAAATACATTTATAAATAAAAGCGAAAAGAAAAAAAAACAAACCAATATTTCTATTGCATTTAATAACCAAATTAGTTGGACGTTTACTGGATCAATATCCTTTTAAAATATGGTTCTTCTCAGCAAATTAGTTTATTTTTTTGTCATTCAATCCCCAGTGTACGTGTGCTGGCCAGTCCATACAATTACCAACCATCGGATACAAACAAAAAAATTGTTTATTTTCATGTTATATTCATTTGCTTCAATTGTTAGCAATAGGATTGTTGTGGTTATTTTATTAAAATTCTATTTCGTCCAAATAAACATGAAAAAAAATAGCTGGCTATCGGAAGTCTATTTATTTCGCCCTATTTTGTTAGCACAATTCTATTATTATACGGTGCAGCATCCATATTTGAAACTGTATAGTTGACAGTCTAGTCAACTTATAATCATGTAAATATATGATTATGTTATTTGTAACTATAAACAGAGTCATTTTATCATACATTTTATAAAGTTAAAATTTATGTTTTATAGTTTCATATGTACGTATTAAAAAAACAAAAAAATCAAATTGACCGTAAGACGAACATTTATTTCAATCCTATTGTTGACCTGTCCATCCCCGCCATAAAAATAGAACTTATAAACAAAGATATCATTGTGCATCAAATTTATTTATTGTTTGTAAACTCTGGACCCAATTGATCAAATAAAGGTGTAATACAGGCCGGACACAAACAAAGCTAGATAAACAAAGCTTTTTAAATAATTATACTCTGTTCTAAATATGGTACTTAAAAATCACAACGAAAATATACCAAACCCCCTCCATTAATACCATAAATTCTTCTGTCTTTAATTTCCTTTCGAATAGCTAATTGTAAGAGAGCCGGACATTTCTAAGCGTGATAGGAAATGGTATACCGTACCACCCCACTGTAAAAAGGCTGTACTGAATGAAGTATACCGTACCACCCCCTGTAAAAATACTGTACGGAAGTATACCGTACCAACCCCTGTAAAAATACTGTACTGAAGTATACCGTACCACCCCACTGTAAAAGACTGTACTGAAGTATACCGTACTACCCCTCTGTAAAAATACTGTACTGAAGTATACCGTACCACCCCACTGCAAAAATACTGTACTGAAGTATACCATACCACCCCACTGTAAAAAGACTGTACTGAAGTTTACCGTACCACCCCACTGTAAAAAGACTTTACTGACGTATACCGTACTACCCCACAGTAAAAAGACTGTACTGAAGTATACCGTACCACCCCACTGTAAAAAGACTACACTGACGTATACCGTACTACCCCACTGTAACAAGACTGTACTAAAGTGTCCAGGTGAATAAAACAAACCAACATAACTTATGTGGCAAACAGAATGGTACGAACTCAATTCATGTCACGAAAAAATCACTACGAATTGATTTAATAATGTATAAGTTAAACTCAACGAATTGATTCAATCATGCACATATACAACTCAATTCAATCATGCACATGTACAACTCAACGAATATGGTTTTAAGCTACGAAACTATTTTATTAAAACAGAGGCATTGCATCTGAATAGATCAGCGTGTGTCTCCAGACAATGGCAGGTGGGCCGCACCATAACTAATAACTAAACACTAAGTGATAGTTTTCCCTATTATTATTATTATTTTGTGATGATGACAAGGGATGACATCAAAGACAATGGAAATGTTGGGTTATTTATTATATATAATGATAGGCGAAAGTACACAATATGTAAGGAATGCCTCCATTACCTGGAAGACCTTCATTAGGAAGGCCTCCATTACCTTGATAACTTTCATTAGGAATGCCTCCATTACGTGGAAGACTTTCATTAGGAATGCCTCCATTACCTGGAAGACTTTCATTAGGAATGCCTCCATTACCTGGAAGACTTTCATTAGGAATGCCTCCATTACCTGGAAGACTTTCATTAGGGATGCCTCCATTACGTGGAAGACTTTCATTAGGAATGCCTCCATTACCTGGAAGACTTTCATTAGGAATGCCTCCATTACCTGGAAGACTTTCATTAGGAATGCCTCCATTAGCTGGAAGACTTTCATTAGGAATGCCTCCATTACCTGGAAGACTTTCATTAGGAATGCCTCCATTACCTGGAAGACTTTCATTAAGAATGCCTCCATTACCTGGAAGACCTTCATTAGGAATGCCTCCATTACGTGGAAGACCTGGTCATAAAAGTGTTACTTAACGTGCTCTCGGGTAGAATGAACGAAGGCAGCGTTATAGAAAACATTTTACAAATTGAGCGTTGAATTTGCGAAATGTATATTATGCCATACGAAATTTTACGCTGCGCTATTTCTCACGTGATATTTTTCTAAGCGCGAAAAACCCTCGCAACACCTAGGCGAAGCGAAAGTGGGCGTCAGCCGACCGGATATAATGATTTTTTAAATTTTCCTTTTTTTTTTGTTTGAAGACGTTGGCAGACATTTTCTTCCTATTTTACAATTTCTACAGTTATTGTATTTTACAAGTAAAAAGTGAAAAAAAAAAAAAAACACTTACTTTTTGGTATAATCTGATATAATTCATGTTTCTATATATAAAAGTAAAACTTATTTTTTAATTTTAAGACATTTATATCAATTTTAACCTTGATTTTCATTTGAGTCTATGTTTCTAGGCAGCCATTTTGGATTGTTTACATTCGCGAAACGCGAAAAAACTCTGCAAGAAGCAATGCCGCGAAATTTCTCTGGACCGCCGCGAAAATTCTCCGCGGTTTGAGCATCTCCATATAAATACACTGGCGTGAAAGAGGGGCGAATTTCGTGAGCTACCTAGATACGTGAAATTCGCTTTGGTTTGAGGATACCTTTAAACACATTATCAACTTAATACAGATATACTAAGTTATATACTTTGAGATATATACTGACAAGTTAAACTTTTTAGACAATTATACTCTAAATTGGATGTGATGTGTGTCAATAGAGATATGTGATGTGGGTAGATAGAGATATGTGATGTGTTGTGGGTAGATAGAGATATGGGATGTGTTGTGGGTAGATAGAGATATGGGATGTGTTGTGGGTAGATAGAGATATGTGATGTGTTGTGGGTAGATAGAGATATGTGATATGTTGTGGGTAAATAGAGATATGTGATGTGTTGTGTGTAGATAGAGATATGTGATGTGTTGTGTGTAGATAGAGATTTGGGATGTGTTGTGTGTAGATAGAGATTTGGGATGTGTTGTGGGTCTATTGAGATGTTTTTATGAAGCAGCAAACACTGGATTATTTATAGAAGCATGCCATCTGAATATTAGAAAAAAATCATTTCTATAACGAAGAAATGACACAACTTGCATGATTGTTAGACTAAAATTCAACATAGTTCCTTCAGAGATAAATCGAAAATGTTTCTGACGTAGCTTTTCAACTCATATGACAAATCATTAAAATTGATCATGTTCCAAAGATACCATTGAAGAACTAATGATGAGTCTAATCATAATGCACTAATGCGCTTATGTACTAATACTTTGTCTAATAAAACACACACACACAACAATCACAGTACATTACGACGCGCTAGTAAAGTTCCTTTTGTATTTGTTTTAAAATACAAACATACACGTTTGTAGTTTTGTTTGTAATGTATCTAGATTTTTTTTAAAAGGCCGTTTACATATCAATAGAATGAGTGACCATTGACACTTTCCTTATTAATATTGTACAAATTGAATAATTCAAACCCCCCTCTTCCCTCTGTACTTTCATTGTAATAACAGAGACTTTCTGGATTAAGTGTACCGCCATGTTTTTAATAGAGCTTAAGTGTGCTGCGAGATTAATATGGTTACGGAGCATCGAACTTATACTACACTGTATAGCACATGACAGGCTGTGCTGTGAAAGTTTCAATTTTTTATGTGTGTAAGAAAGACATAACTATTCGAACTTACCTTGTACAAGGAAAATGACCAATAAAAAGAAATTGTCCGCGGTATTCTTTACATATTTCTGTACATTCATTTCACTGTAGTTCAAGTCTGAAAGTAAGATACATATTTGGTAAAATAATAAAACAATATCAGAAAACAGCACAATTTAAAAAAAAATACAATAAACATTGAAAATATAATAAAAACATCCCACAACAATGAAACAGTCTACTTTGTTATCAAATAAATTGTATGATATACTTTGGGGAAATAATGTTTGTTTTATTAAGTTCTCCAATATGTCACTCTTTGGGTGATCTTCAGAATAGCAAGCGATGGATTCAGAAGTGAACAAAATATATATATACAACACTTTTAGTATATTTTGTCAGATGTTTTATTAACAATGTTTATTTGTCTATGCGGGAGTGTAATTTATATGTTTACATTTTTAAAATTCTATATCATATTTATGTTTCGCCGACCTTAGCCGTTCTAAACTATATAGTTTGTTGTATGTTGGGTTGAATGTCTACTAAACTCTATAGTTTGTTGTATGTTGCGTTGAATGGCTACTAAAATGGAGTCGTAAAATGTATCTTACGAATTGGGAGGACAAGCCACAGCGCTTCTAAATTATTGCATTATTAGTGACTGAAATATGGCATTATTAGTGACTGAAATATTGCATTATTAGTGACTGAAATATTGCATTATTAGTGACTGAAATACTGCATAATTAGTGACTGAAATATGGCATTATTAGTGACTGAAATATTGCATTATTAGTGACTGAAATATTGCATTATTAGTGACTGAAATACTGCATAATTAGTGACTGAAATATTGCATTATTAGTGACTGAAATATGGCATTATTAGTGACTGAAATATTGCATTATTAGTGACTGAAATATTGCATTATTTGTTACTGAAATATTGCATTTTTAGTGATTGAAATGCTAGTACTAATGCAAAACTAAACGAAGATTAATTAAAAAAACTTTTCAAAAGCTGTGTGTATATTAAAAAACAACAATAGCATACATCCTTTTCAAATCTAAGGAGCACGACACTATTTTCAAATAAGAACATTATATTCTATTGCAAGAAAATACATCTAATAACAATAATATATATATAACTGACATGAATACATCCAGTAAAATAGATAATGCTACATTAGATTAAAACGAATTATGAGAAATGCAATATAATTCTATTATTCACTATTAATTAGTTTTCTATTGCCTGCCTAAAAACTAACCTGCTCATTGAATTAAATTAGAAAGCCTGTCATCTGTATTGGTTCTATGGCTGTTGAAACATTTTTACTTAAGACCCTTCATTTACTGAACAAAACACTTGCACCAATGATGAACTCTCCAGTGAAGAGTTCTATTTCCTTTAACATCTCAACCAATTGTCTGTCTGCACTTATAGTCTTAGTTTTTTTATGATTCCCAAATTCTCTTACATAATTTTTTTTAATATTTTTATGTGGCATATGTAATTTTTGATGGCTGGACATTTCGATCCGGACGATTGGAGACATTTTGTCACGTTTTCACATTGAGCTGCACTAGTCTAAATGCTGTTGACGTTTTGGGTTGAATTAGACTGATACAAACTTTAAAATATACGGTGAATGTAATATGTAATATATAACGTGTATTTGTAGTTGTCATAAATCGTGTGAATATGTGACGTAATATTTTCACTAAATATAAACTTTTAAAACTCACGTCTATCTATCTATCTATCTATCTATCTATCTATCTATCTATCTATCTATCTATCTATCTATCTATCTATCTATCTATCTATCTATCTATCTATCTATCTATCTATCTATCTATCTATCTATCTATCTATCTATCTATCTATCTATCTATCTATCTATCTATCTATCTATCTATCTATCTATCTATCTATCTATCTATCTATCTATCATCTATCTATCTATCATTTATCTATCCATTAGTACAACAATATGTCCGTTTGTTAGTCTGTCAGTCTGTATATCTATCTATCTATCTAAAACTACATATATCTGATGAATTACTGACTTTCTGAACTATAAGTTAATTTCAATATTATTTATACAGTATGTTACAAATATCAATAACACACAAATTTTATACTTTTTCAAGTCAGGTAATTAATACTAATGCCATAGTTATCAAACTGTGTAATAAACTTTGAAACAAATAATGAATTAGGAAATTATATAGCGAGAAACTTCTTTCCAAGTGTGATAGGTCAGATATAAAAGTAAACCTCTGTACCAGTGTGATAGGTCAGATATAAAAGTAAACCTCTGTACCAATGTGATAGGTCAGATATGCTACTAATTGACAGTTTGTAAACAATATTCTGGCATCAATCTTTCCTGCGTCCATGTCAAATCCCAAAACATTAAAATATTGAGCAGATTACTCTAAAACAATGTCTCTACATTCAAACTATGAGCAGATTACTCTAAAACAATGTCTCTACATTCAAACTATGAGCAGATTACTCTAAAACAATGTCTCTACATTCAAATTATGAGCAGATTACTCTAAAACAATGTCTCTACATTCAAACGTTCATCTGCGATTCTTGATAAAAACAACGGCAGCTATCCGTACGTTCATGTCATACAGTGTATAATGTACACAAATGAATATGTCATTTCTCTCTTAACAATTACGTAACTTTCAGTCAAGTTTTGTGAACAGTTTTTCAGAGTCCATAGATACGAGCTGCGTCTCATGTTAGAACGAGAAATATTCTGTACACCGCAATTCGTATGTATACAATATGTTAGTAATGATTGTTGCAATTTATGTTGAAAGCCATTAGCAACTGTTAGACTTAAATTGTTAGGCGGACAATTTTATGAATATTTCAGCCAATTAATAGTTTTGAATAAATTGATTGATGGATAAAACTGTTACAATTGACTTTAGCTAGAAGATAATAGCTTTTATAGACTATCAGTTGACAATTGTCAAATGGTTTACATTAACGTGAAGTTAAATTGTTGTTCCCTTCCTTTTAGGACTAACATTCAAATTCGGCCATTTAGAATACAAGTTTAGGCGTGATATTAATTGTACCCTAGGTTTGTATATGATGATAGCGTTCTCAATTGAACTGTTCAGTGTAAGGTAGTCATGATTTTTAATTCCAACAAAAAGACATAAATATTGAATATAAACATCAATCAAAATATTATAATAACATTTCTTGGGGATGAAAACGATAATTTGATGTTTACAAGAGAAAAAAGTATTTTTTTTAAATTGATTTTTTTTTCAAATTGCAAAAAACAGAAAAAAAAATTATAAAAAAACAAACAAACAATGAATTTATCTCCCCTGACATCAACAGTTTTTTTTTTTTTTTTTAAATTTCTCCAATCAGATAAGACTATGGTGAGGAGGACTAATTAGCCTATTTATAGTTTTTAAAGGGAGAGAAGACAATCGGTATTATATGACTCAAAAATCTACTAAGACGTATATATTTTTTTATTCAATGAACGAATTCTGGTTCTATAAACTAACATAAGCCTATCTAAAATTCATATTTTAAATATACCTGACAGGTATTTGACTATCTTATGAGAAAGAAATGCTTGTTACATAAGTAAAGAAAGAGATAACGAATAGATTATTTAGTAATAAAGAGATAATTAAAGCTTTATAAATATACACTGCATCATATACACAAAACCCCATATCCCTGTTCCTGTGTGGATAAAGTTTTATTAAAAACCACATTTTAGTCCCTATGCGTTCAGTTATAACATGACGAAAACCTATAATAAACATACCGAGATCGTTATGTACAAAGAAACAACACAAGAACACAAAGTACGGCAATTTTACATCAAAATACGGCAATTTTACACCACATTACGGCAATTTTACACTACAATATGGCAATTTTACATCAAAACACGGCAATTTTACACCAAAATACGACAACTTTACATCAAAATACGGCAATTTTACACAAAATACGGCAATTTTACGCCAAAATACGACACACATAAAATAACTAGATATTAAGCCCGGCGTTGCCCGGAAAATCTAGGTGTAATGTGAAACCCCTTCCTAATCAATTTAACTACTGACTTTTTAAATACGATTAATTAAGTTAATTCGGTGCTGATTTATGCCACATTCCTAATGTGCCGAAATGACCTAACCAACCAACCAAATCCAATAAACCAACCGAACCAACCAATCAACCAACCAAATCAACCAAAGCAAACCAACCAACCAAAACAAACAAAACTTAACACAATTCGCAACTAAATGTTTTTGTCTCAATAAAATGTTTAGCATGAGAATAATCGTTTAAGGCCAGAAGCATATAGTTAGCAATGTAATATTTACAACTGGCTGATTACTTGTCGCGCTTTTTTTTACAAATAGTATAAATTTCTCCTACATATAAAGTGCTTATCTTGTAGTCCGTGCGGTATGAGAAAGCCGTCGCTATAATTAATCTATGACGTCATTTCCCGATGGTACAGTTTTTTTTATTTTCCTACTAATAAAGCAAAATTGAACTTGCGCGTGGGTGCTGTATCGTGCCACACCAATTTGCCTTTGTGCTGCAAAATGGCATAATAATGTAGTTATTTTGTACTTTTTAGTTCATTTTTATAAAAGCTTTTTTTAATGCTTCGTTTGATTTTAATATTGAGAGAATTAAGGGTAAAACGTAACAGGTGACATACATTAGCAGAAGTTTACAATAATGAAAAGATCCCAAGAAATTACCAAAGTGAAACACAAAGTAAAGCGAATCATTGATTTAACTTCCTTCATAAATTAACGCAATTATATATAGCGACTTCTTAACTTTTAATCTATAATATCTAAAGATTCAATGTATTGGTAAGTACGTACTAGACAAGACAAGCCTTTAAAAAATAAACATAATTCAATTAAACTGATAAAGACACCCATTTAGGCACCTTATTGGTCATGTTCCAATATAAAAATCAAATATAAACAAACAAAATAGTTAACATTTGGAATAAACTTAAATCTTAGGAATTCACGGTTGAAGTAAATTGATACCTTTTACTTTAACAAGGTTATCAAAAATAGTACATTGTGTAAGATATATTTGTTGGTGGCTATCTATCAATCAATCAATCTATCTATCTATCTATCTATCTATCTATCTATCTATCTATCTATCTATCTATCTATCTATCTATCTATCTATCTATCTATCTATCTATCTATCTATCTATCTATCTATCTATCTATCTATCTATCTATCTATCTATCTTTCTATCTATCTATCTATCTATCTATCTATCTATCTATCTATCTATCTATCTATCTATCTATCTATCTATCTATCTATCTATCTATCTATCTATCTATCTACCTATCATATGGTCGTTCTGTTCCCATGACAGTTATAAGCTCATGAGGTTTGAACAATACTACTCTTTCTTTATTAATCTATGACAAGTTGTTATTGTTAATTTTGGTTCTTTACTGACACACTTTCTCCAAATTCAAACTGTGGTTCCCTATTGACACACTTTCTTCAAACTGTGGTTCCATATTGACACACTTCTTCAAACTGTAATTCCATATTGACACACTTTCTTCAAGCTGTGATTCCATATTGACACACTTTCTTCAAACTGTGGTTCGATATTTACACACTTTCTTCAAACTGTGGTTCCATATTTACACACTTTCTTCAAACTGTGGTTCCATATTGACACACTTTCTTCAAACTGTAATTCCATATTTACACATTTTCTTAAAATTGTGGTTCCATATTGACACACTTTCTTAAAACTGTGGTTCCATATTGACACACTTTCTTCAAACTGTGGTTCCATATTTACACACTTTCTTCAAACTGTGGTTCCATATTTACACACTTTCTTCAATCAGTGGTTCCATATTTACACACTTTCTTCAAACTGTGGTTCCATATTGACACACTTTCTTCAAACTGTGGTTCCATATTTACACACTTTCTTCAAACTGTGGTTCCATATTTGCACACTTTCTTCAAACTGTAATTCCATATTTACACACTTTCTTCAAACTGTGGTTCCATATTGACACACTTTCTTCAAACTGTAATTCCATATTGACACACTTTCTTCAAACTGTGGTTCCATATTGACACACTTTCTTCAAACTGTGGTTCCATATTTACACACTTTCTTCAAACTGTGGTTCCATATTTGCACACTTTCTTCAAACTGTAATTCCATATTTACACACTTTCTTTAAACTGTGGTTCCATATTGACACACTTTCTTCAAACTGTAATTCCATATTGACACACTTTCTTCAAACTGTAATTCCATATTGACACACTTTCTTCAAACTGTAATTCCATATTGACACACTTTCTTCAAACTGTGGTTCCATATTTACACACTTTCTTCAAACTGTGGTTTCATATTGACACACTTTCTTCAAATTGTAATTCCATATTTACACACTTTCTTTAAACTGTGGTTCCATATTGACACACTTTCTTCAAACTGTAATTCCATATTGACACACTTTCTTCAAACTGTGGTTCCATATTTACACACTTTCTTCAAACTGTGGTTCCATATTGACACATTTCTTCAAACTGTTGTCCCATATTGACACACTTTCTTCAAACTGTGGTTCCATATTAACACACTTTCTTCAAACTGTGGTTCCATATTGACACACTTTCTTCAATCTGTGGTTCCATACTGACACACTTTCTTCAAACTGTGGTTCCATATTGACACACTTTTTTCAAACTGTAATTCCATAGTGACACACTTTCTTCAAACTGTGGTTCCATATTGACACATTTCTTCAAACTGTTGTCCCATATTGACACACTTTCTTCAAACTGTGGTTCCATATTAACACACTTTCTTCAAACTGTGGTTCCATATTGACACACTTTCTTCAATCTGTGGTTCCATACTGACACACTTTCTTCAAACTGTGGTTCCATATTGACACACTTTTTTCAAACTGTAATTCCATAGTGACACACTTTCTTCAAACTGTGGTTCCATATTGACACACTTTCTTCAAACTGTGGTTCCATATTTACACACTTTCTTCAAACTGTGGTTCCATATTTACACACTTTCTTCAAACTGTGGTTCCATATTGACACACTTTCTTCAAAGCTACACAGTGAAGACATAGAGAACTGAATAAAATTCTAATACTTCATAAAATACCTGTATGATAATGCAGAAAAAATCAACATTGAAAGAGCACTGGTATTCTATTGTCAATTATCTGTAACGAAATACCTGGCCATCAACAGAACAAAACAACATAATACACGAGTCTAAACACACAAACGTAGCAGCAATAGATTCCATCAATTATTCAAACTCAAACAATCGCCGTGCAAACAATACAAAGGATGTCTTCATTATATACGATGAACGTCATTGGTAAGTCTAAATGCAAGTAATGTAACTATGAAAGTCAACACAATCTTTACGCCATAGCTGATCGTTAGTAATACATTATTTATTACACTAGCTGTACCCTGTAAAACCTTTGCATAGGCCTACTTATTTATATTACTTTGAAAATGAATTGTTCAGCATTTAAAAATAAATTATATTACACAAAATTTAAATAACTTTTTTTGTTATTTCACAAATGTCAATTTTAAAACATTCAGCTTGTTGCTAGTGTACGACTAAACTACTAAAGTATTCATTTGTACTTCGCCATAAAAATCTGGAAATTCACTCAGTTCAACACATTTTAATAAGTCATTAATTAAAAAATATACACTTTAAAAGATTGGTTGACTTCATTTGTGATCAATTAGTGCATCATTTTTATATTTTATTAAGAATAGTAAGTATTTCTTTTCCTTCATTGTTTATTTGTCGGTGACACAGTTCTATTGCAGGCATGCCCAGCCATTAAATTCTATTTTTGGTTTCGGATCTTTCCTAAAACGCATATCATAGATAAGCGTTTCTTAACGTTTAGTTTCACGACTACACCACCAAGATAGCAAAAGTATTTACACCGGCAACCCTCACAAATAAGTTCTTTAAATTCTTGATTAAATTTAAGGAAAATTACATGTCTCTCTCTCTGTCTGTGTGTTTTTGTGCGTGTGTGTGTGTGTGTGCGTGTATACCCCTGGGGTACGTATACCTTCGGTTGAGAACCGCGGACTAGGGAGCGACCGATAATCGGATCGGTATCGGACCGATATTGGCACTATCGGTTAATATCGGATCGACCGATTTTTGTAAGGAGCGACCGATAGTCGAACCGATATTGGCACTATGGGTTAACCATTGGACCGGCCGTTATTTGACTGCCGATACATTTTTTTTTCACAACAGAGTTGCAGAAAAAAAAATCCGTAAAAAACCCAATTCTATAACCAAATCAGACAACATTTAAAAAAAAAGGAAAAAAAAAACCCGTACACAGAAATTGTCACGTCCACAAAGATTGCATCAGCGATATGACCTTGAAACAATAGGATTGGCATTTTTTAATTCTAATGTATGACCTTGAATGATACAATTAGTGTACATCTGTGTCTATTTTTTTTGGGATGGGAAGTTAGGGGGGGAACAAGACTTACGTGTGGTCGAAGTGTTACGAAAAATGACAGTGAAGGGGTGAGCATGGGTTGACATACGTCATTAGCTGTGGCACGAGAAAAACACGTGTTTGGCATTGTTGTTGATTAAAAAAAATATCGGTATCGATATTTGTATCGGTAAAAATGCTGGGGAAAAATATCGGTATCGGACTATCGGTAAAAAGGCACCTAGAAATACGTCTCTTGTATTTTCGAGCACAAGACCTAGTCTTTTATAGCTCATGAAATAAAGGTTGCCGTGTCTCTCAACTCTTGGAGAGATCCGTATAGGCTCAAGATCTTTGTGTTTCCCAGTGGGTCCCGCCTGAACTCCTGCAGGGCTGGACAGTGAAATAAAACATGACTGACACCTTCTTCGATCTCACCGCAGCGTCTACACCGGGGATCGTGCGTGTCCCTTATTAAAAGGTATGTACCGACTGCACAGTGACCAGTTCTGAATTGTGCAAAAAAATCGCCCACCTAAATGGGACAATTTTTAGGTTTTTGTAGTGCCCTTCTTTCATCCCCACCACAGCCGGGAGTGTAATGGCCATGGAGACACCACGGAAGATATATCGGGAACTTCAGCCAAGACCTGAAAACTTTCCTTGGTCGTCACCGGAGATCGAACCAGGTACCTTCAGGTCGACAGTCGAGCGCGGACTGTTTTACACACATGGGGGGTACACGAGACAAAAACAAATAAACAATTGATAGTATCACACGCGACTTTTAAACATTTTGACACAGAACAAACTGTTAAATTTGTTTGTAGGTCAGTTGGTCTGCAAAGAGATCACAGGTTATCTAAACCTGGTCAGTGTTGTTTTTTGCTCCCAAAAAATAGATAAAACAATGTAGTATTTAAACGAACTATAAATTCAATTGTACAGGTAAACTTTTTATTTTGTCTTTTTGTGTGTGACGTTTCCTAAATTTTGTTGGCCACATAAACAATTTATGAAATATTTATTTTGTTTACCTCTAACGATGTTATATTTTCTTTACCTCTAACGATGTTATATTTTGTTTACCTCTAGCGATCTTATATTTTTTTTTACTTCTAACGATGTTATATATTTCCTAATATTTTCAACATTCATTTCTTTCCTTTATTAAAGTATTAAATAAGATTTTCTTTTTTTTCCATTTTTCTTTATGTGTTGTGAACTTTCACCTGATATGTAAAACAAGTTATTTTATAATGCAAAAAAAGTCATTTTATAGTGCAACAAAACTACTTTTATAATGCAACATGTCATTTGATAATGCAACAATTCATTTAATAATGCAACAATTCATTTAATAATGCAACAAGTCATTTTTTAATGAATGTGTCCATGTTAATCCTATACATGAGACAATCTAGTTTCAATTTAACATTAGCCCATCAACTGGACGTATGGCTATATATCAACAACATTTAGCAGAACATAATGCTACATTGTGATCTTTCTACAGTACTCGGTACATGTTGCATCTTTAGTACCATTGCATATTCTAAACCCTAGCTACAATACTCGATACTTATTGCGACAGTAGTACCATTGCGTATGCTGAGCCAAATCTACTACACTCGGCATTACATTACAAGTGGCATCGTTGCTATATCCACTTCACATCATGTGATGTAAATCTGTCCTCCCGCAGGTTGTTTATAATTATATAACAGATCAAGTCTACAGTAAACAATCTGCAAGCTGTGGGTTACGGGTTCGACTCCCTGTGTGTCCAGACTATTACCTGTGTCTCCCGCGGTGCCTCCTTGGCCATTGCTATATGGGGGATGAAAGAAGGGTGTGATAAAAATCGACATATCAGTGGTTTATAGGATATAAGGGATAAACATATCAGTGGATTATAGGATATAAGGGATAAATATATCAGTGGATTATAGGATATAAAGGATAAACATATCAGTGGATTATAGGATATAAGGGATAAACATATCAGTGGATTATAGGATATAAGGGATAAACATATCAGTGGATTATAGGATATAAGGGATAAACATCTCATCCTTACAGGAACTTGACACACATACACACACATAAACACACACACACATAAACACACACACATACACACACATACATACACACACATAAACACACACACACATAAACACACACACATACACACACACACACATACACACACACACAGGTGACATTAATGTCGATGTGAATAATAGGGTTACATTGAGACTGACTGCTGTCCCCTTGTAGTCCTGGATACATCAAATAGACCAGAGATGAAATGATTCAACACCAGATTTGAATCACAATGTCATATTTACAAATGAATGATACTCACACAGACCAAACATTTTCTTTATGACTACAAATATTTTGTCCAGTCAGTAAATAATTGTAAAAAAGTGTTGAATTAAAATAATACAATAAATCGAAATCTTAGGTTCGGATTTATGTGATGAATTTTACAAATAAAAATAAAATTGAACTGTCTTGGCGATTAAAAAAAAAAGATGTCGTCTGCTGCATGAAAATGTTTTTCTAAAAAAAATAGTCTGAAATAACAAGACGACATGATTGTGTAAATTTGGTATTTGAAGATGTTGTCTGACTTCATTTACTATTCATTGCCAATACTCTCTCTAAGCTGTGGAGTGAATGTGTGGACAACATTGTTGTTATATTCATTGAAATAAAAAAAAATTAAAACAAAAACAACTACAGAATATTACACAACAAATTTAGGTTACATGTTGTGCCCGCCGACTAGAACAGAACGTGCCTTGGATATAGAACAAGTTAAAGTTTAGTAGGTTATGACCTGACTAAGCCTTACATCACCGCAGTTAATGGCGGCAGTAAATAGAAGGAAACATTCTGGCTTATGACAAAGTAAATATTTTTTATGTATAATTTATTCAGTCAAATTGCATAATTTAAAAACAAAATGCACAGAGACAAACAAATGTATGAGGACAGTCCCCAACCCCCGCTCCCCAAGAATGCGCGTACTTCAACAATGTGTGTTTTGATGAACGACACAGTGTGTTTTGATGAACGACACAGTGTGTTTTGATGAACGACACAGTGTGTTTTGATGAACGACACAGTGTGTTTTGATGAACGACACAGTGTGTTTTGATGAACGACACAGTGTGTTTTGATGAACGACACAGTGTGTTTTGATGAACGACACAGTGTGTTTTGATGAACGACACAGTGTGTTTTGATGAACGACACAGTGTGTTTTGATGAACGACACAGTGTGTTTTGATGAACGACACAGTGTGTTTTGATGAACGACACAGTGTGTTTTGATGAACGACACAGTGTGTTTTGATGAACGACACAGTGTGTTTTGATGAACGACACAGTGTGTTTTGATGAACGACACAGTGTGTTTTGATGAACGACACAGTGTGTTTTGATGAACGACACAGTGTGTTTTGATGAACGACACAGTGTGTTTTGATGAACGACACAGTGTGTTTTGATGAACGACACAGTGTGTTTTGATGAACGACACAGTGTGTTTTGATGAACGACACAGTGTGTTTTGATGAACGACACAGTGTGTTTTGATGAACGACACAGTGTGTTTTGATGAACGACACAGTGTGTTTTGATGAACGACACAGTGTGTTTTGATGAACGACACAGTGTGTTTTGATGAACGACACAGTGTGTTTTGATGAACGACACAGTGTGTTTTGATGAACGACACAGTGTGTTTTGATGAACGACACAGTGTGTTTTGATGAACGACACAGTGTGTTTTGATGAACGACACAGTGTGTTTTGATGAACGACACAGTGTGTTTTGATGAACGACACAGTGTGTTTTGATGAACGACACAGTGTGTTTTGATGAACGACACAGTGTGTTTTGATGAACGACACAGTGTGTTTTGATGAACGACACAGTGTGTTTTGATGAACGACACAGTGTGTTTTGATGAACGACACAGTGTGTTTTGATGAACGACACAGTGTGTTTTGATGAACGACACAGTGTGTTTTGATGAACGACACAGTGTGTTTTGATGAACGACACAGTGTGTTTTGATGAACGACACAGTGTGTTTTGATGAACGACACAGTGTGTTTTGATGAACGACACAGTGTGTTTTGATGAACGACACAGTGTGTTTTGATGAACGACACAGTGTGTTTTGATGAACGACACAGTGTGTTTTGATGAACGACACAGTCATTGTGTTTCGAAGAACGACACAGTGTGTTTTGATGAACGACACAGTCATTGTGTTTCGAAGAACGACACAGTGTGTTTTGATGAACGACACAGTCATTGTGTTTCGAAGAACGACACAGTGTGTTTTGATGAACGACACAGTCATTGTGTTTCGAAGAACGACACAGTGTGTTTTGATGAACGACACAGTCATTGTGTTTCGAAGAACGACACAGTGTGTTTTGATGAACGACACAGTCATTGTGTTTCGAAGAACGACACAGTGTGTTTTGATGAACGACACAGTCATTGTGTTTCGAAGAACGACACAGTGTGTTTTGATGAACGATACAGTCATTTTCTAACTCATAACACAGCGGTACCTTGAGAAACGAATTTAACGCGTTCCGTAACGTTGCTCGTATCTCAAAGTAATTTTCCTAATTGAAATTCATTGAAATGACATTAATCCGTTCCAGTCCCCGAAATGCCACCCCTGATGTTTTTATTACGTGTTTCCGATAAAGAAAACTGTAATTGTAAATGACAAATACTGTTTAATCATTATACAATAGAATGTAAATAAATAAACTGGTTTAATTAAGTGTATTCACTTGGACATGAGCCAACTCGATCTAACGGATAATGCTGGTGGAGGTGTAGGGTGGAGGAGATAGGCGGAGGAGATTATACATTGTTCTAACGCCCTTAGCTGGTGTTATACCCTTTACTCACTCCTTCTGTTTAAGTACAGTACATAATGTTCAAGTACAACGTTCATACTGATTTGCTATGTCAGCAGTGCCGTAGCGAGCTCAACTCGCGCACAGGGCTCAATACCTTTTTTGATACATTTTTAGCGCCCAGCCCCCATTCGAAAACCATATAAAATGTAAAATATACCATAGGGCGCCCCTTTGTGATTAGCGCCCGGGACATGATCCCCCTCTTGCCCACCCCTCACTACGCCTCTACATGTCAGGCACATACGTTGCTCGTGTTTTTCCATAATTTCACACTTCTTCTGAGCACTAACATTTCCACTCACTTTCTTCGGAGCCATGGTTAAAAAAAGGAATGTGATAAAATATTGTAAATGAACAAAAGCACAAAACGATATCAAAACTTATCAAAGATACTTCGACAGCAAGACAAACAAACACACTGACTGAATGGTGGGATAATGCGATACACGATAGGCCCAGCAAACTGTGCAGTGTGTATCCAGCCGACCTGCTCGTATCTCAAATTTTTCTCGTATTTCACACGGGTGGGTACTTGACAAGGGCACGTGTCAGTGGTGGGTATTAGAAGGGTTACATGACATGGATGGGTATTAGAAAGGGTTACTTGACATGGGTACATGACATGGTTACATGACATGGGTGGGTATTAGAAAGGGTTACATGACATGGGTACATGACATGGATGGGTAATAGAAAGGGTTACATGGCATGGTTACATGACATGGGTGGGTATTAGAAAGGATACATGACATATGTACTTGACATGGTTACATGACATGGGTGGGTATTAGAAAGGGTTACATGACATGAGTGGGTATTAGAAAGGGTTACATGACATGGGTGGGTATTAGAAACGGTTACATGACATGGATGGGTACTTGACAGGGTTACTTGACATATATTGGAGAATGTGGACGTTGTGTTAGTCATCTACGTATGTCTCCCGGGGTGCCTCCATAGCCATTGCACTCTCAGCTGTAGTGAGATGAAAGATGGACGCCATAAAAACCGTCCCATTAGTGTTAAAAGGATCTCAGAAATAAATATTTTTTATTTACAGGAACTTTTAAAATCAAAACAAAACCAAATAAACCCGGTTTACGTGGAAGAACATATACACATATAGGTCAGCGTAATGATGCACGGGGAACAAATCAATCATTTATGTCATTATATATCTAAAAATAGTAGAATATTAAGCATATCTCTTTCACTCTTTCTGAATATCTATGTGTTAAATTATGGAGAAGTGTTGACAAGAGTTGTAATTTTCAACAAAGTACACGTACTTAATGTACATTATGTATTTCACGTACTTCATGTATTTCACGTACTTCATTTATTTCACAAACATCATGTATTTCATGTATTTCACGTACTTCATGTACTTCTTGTATTTTATGGGCCAACTTTTTGAAGGCCTAGAACAGCGGTCGGGGAACTTGTTTAATCATCACCTCAAAATATGTTTGTTCAAGTTGATGTAACCCCATAGCAAATTAAAAATATATACTTTTTACTCACAAAAATTTCATTTTTACCCCATTTGGGGTAATTTACCTCGGTTCCCCGAAAGCTGGCCTAGACAGAAATTGCCAACAAATATTCAAGACAGTCTAAATATAAATAAATCGTTTTTTGTAACCCATTTGAACGGGTTCTGCTATCTCTCAGCTGACCATGACGTTTACCGAAGTAATTGTGCCTTTCTGAACTCTGACAGGGCCACCTAAGCAACTTTCGGATACCATATAAACCAGGACCACTTGAACTCATCAACACCTCCCACCTCCACCCCAACAATCCGTTTGACCGTGTTTACGATCATACATGACAACCCTGAATGTAATAATATCTGATAGTAGCCTAAGGCACTTAGTGAACATGATGGGAGATATCACTAACTACTGCGCATGTCAACATAAATTACTGTGATTACTGTAAAGAGTGCTCAAGTTTTTAAAAAACAACAACATAAATTTTGATTTATGCGAATATTGTAAAAAATGGTTTTCGCCAGGCCCGTTGGGTGTCAAGTACCCCGGGCAATACACAGACATCACCCCACTTAATTCAGTGTCCGGTACAATGGCAGACCCTGTAGTTCATCAAGTGCAATCAACTGTGTACAACTGACCATATTGTTTATCAAGAGCAATCAACTGTGTACAACTGACCGCATTGTTCATCAAGTGCCCTCATCTTATAAACATACACCGTGTGGTCAGACTGACCTTTTAAACCTAAAGTCGCAACACTAAGAAATATGCATTAATATTTGTAAACACCTTTTTAATTTCAGTTTAGTATATCTATATCTGTTACATTATTATTTTGATAACCCGCAGATCCGAGTACCCCAAAGATTTTCATTCGCACAATAATTATATAAAAAAAACCTTATCTTGAAAGTTGTGAATATTTTTGAGATCTGTGTTAGACATTCTAATTGATTGTTCTATCAAGTTAATTTAAATAGTGAGCAGTTAATTACACATTAAAACGTTGTTCAACTCACCTTTCAGAGATAAAAAAATCCAAGAAATATGAAATAGTAAATATTGAAATCAGAAATAAAGTTCCAATAACATATTTGTATATGTGTGCACTAGTCTATAGCAGTTGTAAAGACTTTGGTCTACTTCATCTGGTATGGTACTCATCAAGTATAACCTTTAGGGAAATGTTCACTTTAATAACCATGTAATTGGAACTAATGTAAACACGTGGAATGTAGCTATTTTCACACATGGAAATTCCATAATCAGATAATAAAAATAGAGTCTGCCAGTGGATGCTGGACACGAGGCCAGCGGTGCCAGAGCTCAGTAAGAATATGCTGATGGGGTGGGGAGTAGGGGGGACAGAGTCACAGAGCTGCGGGGGTGGTGAGGGAGACAGAGTCACAGAGCTGGCCACTTGTAGCCAATCGCCGCATCTAACAATTTATTTCATTCAATAAATTATTTGCACTGTAGAGCTGTTGTGTTTCTCTGTCCTTTAGTTTTTCAACTGCTAGAGCTGTGACAATGTTTTAACATGAATTAATTACACTGCCAATTACTGTTGATGATTTAATACATTCTGGTCAAATGTGCAATAAAAACTTGTGTTAAAAAAATGGAAAAATAGTGGGTGATTTATTGAAACAAATAAATTCCAACAAATATACAGTATATATATATATATATATATATATATATATATATATATATATATATATATACATATATATATATCGAAATATTTAATTTACTTTATTTCATACAATGGCTTTTTTCTGAAGATCATAAAAACTATCGGACATATTATTCACTACAAACATTTTTAAACTATTACAACAATACATTACACACATTGTAAACTATTACAACAATACACCATACACATTGTTAAACTATTACAACAATACACTACACACATTGTTAACTATTATAACAATACACTGAACACATTGTTAAACTATTACAACAATACATTACACACATTGATAAACTAATACATACCAAACACATTGTTAAACTATTACATCTTTACTACACATTATTAAACTATTTCAACTACTTTACACATATTGTTAAACTATTACTACAATACACTAAACAGATTGTTAAACTAATACAAATACACCGAACCCATTGTTTAACTATTACAACTTCACTACACACATTGTTTAACTATTAGAACTAAACTACACATTATTAAACTATTACAACAATACACTACATACATTGTTAAACTATTACAACTATACACTACATACATTGTTAAACTATTACAACTATACACTACACACATTGTTAACTATTACAACTACACTACATAAATTGTTAAACTATTACAACTACACTACAAACATTGTTAAACTATTACAAATATACACTACACACATTGTTAAACTATTACAACTGCACTACATATATTGTTAAACTATTTCGATCACTATTCGATGTTTGATTTATATATGAAAACTGTGTGACCTATGTATGAACACTGGATGACCTATGAATGAACTCTATACGACCTGTCAATGAACTATGTGTGACCTATGAATGAACTATGTGTGACCTATGAATGAATTTTGTGTGACCTATGGTTCAACTAAGTGTGACCTATGTATGAACTATGAGTGACCTATGTATGAACTAAGTGAGAACTATGAATGAACTATGTGTGACCAGTGTATGAACTATGAGTGACCTATGTATGAACTAAGTGAGAACTATGTATGAACTATGTGTGACCTATGTATGAACTAAGTGAGATCTATGAATGAACTATGTTTGACCAATGTATGAACTATGAGTGACCTATGTATGAACTAAGTGAGAACTATGTATGAACTATGTGTGACCTATGTATGAACTATGTGTGGCCTATGTATGAACTATGTGTGACCTATGTATGAACTAAGTGCGAACTATGAATGAACTATGTGTTACCTATGTATGAACTAAGTGTGACCTATGTATGAACTATGTGTGAAATATGTATGAACTATGTGTGACCCATGTATGAACTAAGTGAGAACTATGAATGAACTATGTGTGACCTATGTATGAACTATGTGTGACCAATGTATGAAAACTGTGTGACCTATGTAACAGACACTGTGTGACCTAGGAATGAATTATTATGAACACTATATGACCTATATATGAACACTGTATAATCTATGTATGAACACTGTATGGCATTTGTATGCTTGGGATTTTGACCTTATCGTGTCAATACAAATCCCCAGTCACCCACTGAGTGAAGGCAGATTTCATTTAATCGACTGATAAAAATTTAAGCCTTTCCATGAAATGAAATGTGTTAGTCTGTGTTAGTTTATATTTAATAAATCCGTTACTTAAACAAGAACGATAACCCATTCCAAGAGAGGGTGATTTTAACCACACAATCGCTTTATGTGCTGAGTTTACAGAAACGGATAAATCCCCCCCCCTTCATTCGCACCTTTGGGCCTTTAGGGCTAATAGAACTTCCCTTTACAAGGAAAAGTGATTTTAAGAACGTGTCGATGGTCCAGGTGTTGAATGACAGTGTGAGGAACAGTGTGACAGATTTTGTGAAATATTATTGGGGTATCGTTACTTACATCTAATAATATGAATAACTCTCGTCTGAATACAAATACAGTTATCAATAAATATAAGAAATTAATTTTACATTGTTAATTGAATAATGCAACATTTGTTCTATACAAATTCATTGGAAAATCGCATTTGTATCTTATTGTTATCAACAACGGAGCACAAAAAACAACACAGCCTTTAAAAATAAAGTAAAACAAAAATGATTTTATTTTAAACTTCAAGTCAGACGTAGAGAAATAAAAAAATAAAGTAAAACAAAAAACCAAGTTAAAAGGTTAATCTGATTTTTGTATACAACATTTAAATATACACATACATCATGTGATTGAGTCTAGAGTACATCAACATATTGTATCATACACGTGGTACAGTATAGAGTGTATCAATATATTGTATCATACATGTGGTACACCTTCAGAATACATCAAAATATTGTATCCTTATGGTATAAAATTTAGACTACAATTGTTTTATGTACATATGATATTGTTAGATAATACCAACACATTGTATTACATACGCGTAAACCAACCAACTCACCTTTAACTGCAGCCATCACAATATTTACCAAAATAAGATTCATTTATTGTATATCAAGCAGTAAAAATAAAATTTCTTCTTCCTAATTTCCAGAATCAATTGAACAAAACAAACTTTTGAAATCACTGCCAGGCGCGGCACATTTTATTTTCCCATGTTTGAGATGCCAGAGTTAAAATAAAAACAAAAAACTTTAACCAAGAAAATTTGAACAGACGTGTGTGAAATCTCGGGTGGTCAGTCTTGAAATGTGTTTCCAGACAATCTACTGTAATAGACAGACATTCAACATTCTGTCTTTTTTTTGTTATGTTACTACTATCTGCTAGAATAGACCATATAATAGAAGTTATACAGAATGTTTTGATCCCTTTGTCAGACAACTGATATATTTGTTGTATATATAATCTCTTGTAATTTATTGCTACAAGTCACTTAATCATTGTTTTTCTAATGATAAATCTGGAAAGTCACTGTACAAAATGTAATTGAGTCACTGTACAAAATGTAATTGAGTTCTCTTAAGGATCTTTGTAGACAATGAGAAGAATGCCGGACAGACATTTTTAATTTCTATCATTTCGTTTTTTTCTAATTATTCGGTATTTTGTTTTAAATTTATGAATTTTTTTCAGAATTCATATTTGTTTATTGATAAATTTGTTGCTACTTTTGTAATACGTCTGAATTAATATCAATATTTTATTCCTAAGAGACAGCAATGAGTGTTCCATGTAACGTGTTGAGTGTAGACTTGACACATTTTATTCTGGTTGTAGAATTAGACAGAGACATTTTAAAGTACTCTTAGACCAACATGTTGTATTAAAGCTAGCTGTACAATGCAAAACCTTTGCATAGAGTTATATTCCCTTAAGTTTGATAATAGTCTAGGTTATTTTTGGTTTCGAACAGATCCGATTTTTTCATGATATTATTACATTTTTAAAATGCAATATGTTGTAGAAATAAAGAAAAAAATAAATGTTTAAATATAATTATTTCAAATTTTGGCCTTTGGGTTTCATATTTGCAAACCGCAGAAACTATTCAAAACTGCAGATTTTTTAAAAACAATTATCGAATCGAGATGCCTGTAAGACGCAATTTTTGAATTCTTGAAGAGTTTGATTACTGTATTGTTCTTGTATCTGCGTCCTATACTCAATATTTAAATATATTTGTGTTAACTTTTGTTAGTTTTGAATAATAAAACTATGAAGATGAGAAATATTGTATGATGTGTCTAAAAAACAAAGCTAATGTGGTCATTTCCAGTTTATCTCACTAATCAATGTTCTTGTTTCATGTGATTCAGTTTATCTCACTTATCAATGTTCTTGTTTCATGTGATTCAGTTTATCTCACTTATCAATGTTTTTGTTTCATGTGATTTTACATATTAAACTTGCTTTTTTAATCTAATTAATTTGTTGCATTGATGTGTTGTAATTTTAATTACATAAACTGATTAATTACTTTTTTTTAATTGTATTGATCATTACATTATGTTGCTTTTATTAATGTTATTATTTCAGTTTGTTCTATATGTCAATTTTATTATTTCCTTTTGTTCTATTTATCAATGTTATTACTTCAGTTGGTTGCAATAATCAATGGTATTATTCCAGTTTGTTCTATCTTATCAAACTTGTATTGTTCTATATCCTGTATGGCTGTGAGGTAGACATAACACTATTGAGAAACTTGACCCTTTCAACTGGCTGTCCAGTGAAACCCTAAGGGTATATACATTTCTTCTCGGAAAATCAAAACATGCCAGAGTGGTTCTCTCTTACAAGAATGAGTGAGAAGAGTCTTGAAAAGACTGGCAAGGTTAGTAACCATGGTAATGGGTATCAACAAATTAGAGCGACGGTGAGTGAGTATGGCCTCTCCCCCTCCCCATATTCTTGTAGCTACTTAAGTGTATGTTGTTACATATAATGTAAACATAACACAACATAACACCTCGTTTAGATGTAATACACTCAACCAAACGGAATATTTATTACAAGCTGGAATTTTTTTCCGCAATGTCCATAAACCAGCAGCATTCTATAAGCTGACAATTACATCAGAAGCAAAAAATAAAAATCCTAAAATCTTTGAACCCAGACATTCAGTCTATTCATGCGTACTATAAGGTTCGATGGAAGGAGGGGGCAAAATGTTTGTGTGTGTATAATGGAGTAACATGTGTGTCACCGAGTGAGCGTGTGTTTGTCTGGGGCAAAATGTTTGTGTGTGTGTATAATGGATTAACATGTGTGTCACCGGGTGAGCGTGTGTTTGTCTGGGGGTAAAATGTTTGTGTGTATAATGAAGTAACATGTGTGTCACCGGGTGAGCGTGTGTTTGTCTGGGGTAAAATGTTTGTGTGTGTGTATAATGGATTAACATGTGTGTCACCGAGTGAGCGTGTGTTTGTCTGGGGCAAAATGTTTGTGTTTGTGTATAATGGATTAACATGTGTGTCACCGGGGGAGCGTGTGTTTGTCTGGGGTAAAATGTGTGTGTGTGTGTATAATGGAGTAACATGTGTCTCACCGGGGAAGTGTGTATTTGTCTGGGGGTAAAATGTGTGTAAAATGGAGTAAAATGTGTGTAAAATGGAGTAAAATGTGTGTGTGTCACTTGGTAAAATTGTGTGTGTTATTGTGGTCAATGTGTTTGTTTTAGGAGATAAAATGTGTGTGCAGATGTCAGTTTGTGTTCCTATATGTTATTGTCTCATTCGCTTTCCCCCTGTTTTTCCAGCGATAAAAACATAAATAAAATAAACAAAATTAAAAAGTCAATGTTGTTAATGTTGTTGAACATTATAAATAAAATATCAATTTATTTCGCGGTCATAAATTCTAAATGTCATTAGGTTCATTGCACTTGGTATTTGTCAATACACGGATAGGGTCATGGACATGGTCCAACTAAGTGATATTTTCTTTATATTTTGAAAAAAACATTCGTTTAGGATGAGCAACTTTTAGAAGTGTTATAGATTTTAAAGTTTTTCTTACTATGAGAATGGAGTCTTCGAATACACTATGTTACGCAATTTGTGTTCCTAGCTTCCAAGTTTATATTTCAACTGCTTATGTCTAAAAACTATCGAAAAAAGACAACATTCAGCACAAAATTTGTTTTTATGACCACAACCCTAAAAATGTCGTATTTATTGTTACAAAACAAGGCAATACATATGTTTCATCAATGCGTCTAATTAAAAAAAAAACATGATAAAAAGACAAAAACAAGTTAAAATCACTTCACAAAGTTCAGAAATTATTAGGTTTTCGAGACTTGAAAGTGTACTGCAAATCGCTTTCTCAAATTAACACCCAAATGTAGACCCCCCATCATGGTTTCGTTACAATGTCCTTAGTAACGACGTTCAAGTCCGATAAATCTTGATGAAAGCGCCCGCCTAGCTGCTTAGAGTAAGCTCCCATGTTCTCCTTGAAGCTGTCAAGATGGATGTCAACGATATGGACTTTGAGAGACATTCTGCATCTGGAATCAACTGCACATAGATGTCGGCCTTGCGATTACACAGGAAGCCATAAACAACTGACACGAAACTGTTCCAAGTCTTTATCTCCGTCCTGTTCAGCAGTTTGACGAACATGTCTCATTCTAAGATCTTCTTGATCTCCGGTGCGATGAAGATAATAGCCCTGATCTTTGCCTCGGACAAATTTTGAAAAAAGATCTTGGAATTACCTGATGGTGCAGACTCCTTGTCAAGAGCAGTGACAAATGGCTTTATAAGTCCTAATTTGATGTGCAGTGGTGATAACTTGATGTGCAGTGGTGATAACTTGATGTGCAGTGGTGATAACTTGATGTGCTGTGGTGATAACTTGATGTGCTGTGGTGATAACTTGCCATGCAGTGGTGACATCATCACCTTCTTAGGTTCTATCAGCGGCTCTCACTTGACGTTGGTCTTATCAACTTAGAACTTGGTTCGTTGTGGCCAGTCCTTTAGAACTGGGTTCGTTGTGGCCAGTCCTTTAGAACTTGGTTCTATGTGGCCAGTCCTTTAGAACTTGGTTCTTTGTGGCCAGTCGTTTAGAACTTGGTTTTTTGTGGCCAGACCTTTAGAACTTGGTTTTTGTGGCCAGTCGTTTAGAACTTGGTTTTTTGTGGCCAGTCGTTTAGAACTTGGTTCTTTGTGGTCAGTCGTTTAGAACTTGTTTTTTTGTGGCCAGTCGTTTAGAACTTGGTTCTTTGTGGCCAGTCCTTTAGAACTTGGTTCTTTGTGGCCAGTCATTTAGAACTTGGTTCTTTGTGGCCAGACCTTTAGAACTTGGTTCTTTGTCACCAGTCGTTTCTATTAAACAAAGGAAACAAAGAAATTTCATAAAACTGCCAATCAATAATGACACCTTTTTAAAGTCTCCAATGACCTCCCATCCATAGTTGTCACACTTCAAGGTACTCAGCAACATGTTGACACTGGTGTAGTCCTGTATGAGATGCACAGAGTGAGCCATAGGGAGATACGGGTAGTTTATTTCATTTTTAAGCAGCACAGTTTTGAGGCTCTTGGATTAACTCTATGAATAGACGCAATTCACTTGGGTTACAGGTGATACCTATATGTGCGAACAAACTGGCTAAATTTGTTCAGATGCACAGCCCAACTTGTCAACTGAAAGATTTGGAAGTTGTTAGGGGACGCTTTCTCTGATCAGTGACTTGCACACATTCATCCAGGCTGGATGTCAGAAGCTCAGCATTGGAAGTGAAAACACCAAGGTCTCTGATCTGCTCGTTGACGTCTCTATGTTAAGGGAAGTGCTGCTTTCTCTCCTTAACTGCATCTGTCAAATCATAATCTGGATCTCCAATATCTTCCTCGCTGTCTTACTTGCTGGTGTCTCCTGAAGATGGCTGATCACTCTTCGGGTTGTGGGAACGGGCATCTCGGTGCAGTGTAGTATTTCTGTATACAATTTGTAATTAATCAAGATGCATTATACTGCTGGTGACCTTAATCATCATGTACAATACTTTATTTCTATGGAAAGGTTAGGTCTGAAATGTTACACAAGTTACATTTGAAATAAACATGAAAATGTTTTCTATTTAATTTCACAGGTTTAAAAAAAAAAAATTGTTGTCGATATAAATAAAAAAAAAAAACAACAAAAATCAAACATAATTTCTAAATAAAAAGTTAAAAAAAATTGTCAATCAGTTTAATTCACTATTAAGATTTACCATTTATCAGTGCAGGAACACCATCACGGGAAGTTATTGATGTTTAGTTTGTTGTTGGTAGTAAGAGAAATGTTGACTGAACGATGAAGTCAATTTGAACTCTCAGTTGTGGAGCTCAGTTAGGGGGAGATAAACTACAGTCTCAATGTGCTCGTGTTGTGACACTATAACCTAGTGGCCCGTTGTCTCCCTTGTCATCTACATCCATCAGATGGAACTCCAGGGGAGTCATCAGTAGTAGGCCCCTACCCATAGTGGTGCGTGTGTGGGTTGAGGATAGATCTATCTATCTATCTATCTATCTATCTATCTATCTATCTATCTGATCTGATTAATATGTTAATCTGTTATAAAGATAATCTCCATATCACAGATATTTGATCATCTGTGTTTTGTATTACCTGTGTTACAGTATGTGTAGTGGTTGCACTATAGAGCTGCACTAGACCTTCGCAATGTACTAGCTTATTGTCAGTCAGCCATTTATATCTTTACAACAATGACAATATTCATATCTTTACAACTATTACAATAAACATTTATATCTTTACAGCTATGACAATATTTATATCTTTACAGCTATGACAATATTCATATCTTTACAGCTATGACAATAAACATTTATATCTTTACAACTATGACAATAAACATTTATATCTTTACAACTATGACAATATTTATATCTTTACAGCTATGACAATAAACATTTATATCTTTACAACTATGACAATATTCATATCTTTACAACTATGACAATGAACAGTGATATATTTACAACTATGACAATATTTATATCTTTAGAACTACGACAATATCTATATGTTTACAACCATGACAATATTCATATCTTTACAACTATGACAAAAAACGCATTATATAAGAAATAAAAAGTGAAGAACAAATTGGTGTTTGTATAAAATGTATCAATTAAGTCCCATACTTTTGATATTTACAGGTGTGATTCTACAGGTAAGACAACATATAAACATTACAAGTGTAATTCTACAGGTAAGAATACATAAGAACATCACAGATGTAAACCTTTAAATTTTTTTTCAATAACTTGAAAGGTTTTTAGAAGTATATTTTACTTGTGACGTGTATTCATCTAAAAGCAGATTTTGATTTGTCTCTCAATATTAATATTTAAAACCACTGTGCTCAATGTTATGGCATTATGAAAGAAATGTGTGTATTTGTTTTCAATATTGTATTGTGGTCGATAGCAAGGTATCTATTTATGCTAAGTCAATGATGATACTGTGTCAACTGTGATGTGGTCAGTGTATAGTTCGATGGTGATACTGCGTCAACTGTGATGTGGTCAGTGTATAGTTCGATGGTGATACTGCGTCAACTGTGATGTGGTCAGTGTATAGTTCGATGATGATGCTGCGTCAACTGAGATGTAGTCAATGTATAGTTCGATGGTGATACTGCGTTAACTGAGATGTAGTCAATGTATAGTTCGATGATGATACTGCGTCAACTGAGATGTAGTCAATGTATAGATCAATGATGAAACTCTGTCTATTAGTGACCGTTGCATCGCTATTTATAAATAAATAAGTAAAATGACACAATTCTATTGTCCAGTGTACACTGACCTACATATAACATTTATCACTTGGGAGTGACTATAGTCCAACTGTAGGTGCTATAGTGGGGTGAGTCCCGTCTGTGTGTGGCCAATGTGAACATGCAAATGATGTCATCAACTATTCATCTCTCTAACATCATTCGGTGCTTCCATGTGTGTCTGTGTGTCTGTGTGCGTTTACTGTCTGTGTGTGTGCTTGTGTGTGTGTTTACTGTGTGTGTCTGTTGTGTGTGTTTACTGTGTGTGTCTGTTGTGTGTGTTTACTGTGTGTGTCTGTGTGTGTGTGTTTACTGTCTCTGTGTGTGTGGGCGTGTTTACTGTCTGCGTGTGTGTGTGCGTGTTTGTGTGTGTGTCGGTGATGTGTCTGTGTGTGTATACTGTGTGTGTGTCGGTGATGTGTCTGTGTGTGTGTCTGTATGTGTCTGTGTGTGTGTTTACTGTCTGTGTGTGTGTGTGGGCGTGTTTACTGTCTGTGTGTGTGCGTGTTTGTGTGTGTGTCGGTGATGTGCCTGTGTGTGTATACTGTGTGTGTGTGTCTCTGTGTGTGTCTCTGTGTGTGTGTGTGTTTGTGTCACCACAGACAGGACCGAGACCAGCCGTGGGTCACGTGACCAGCTGAATATGTTCCTGGAGGTAATTTTAGCGGTGTGAATTAAATATAAATAAATATCTCAGATTAGAATAATCCACTGTGGTGGAAATGGTTTCCGGTAGGTGATAATGGTTTGACTCAGAATATAGTCATGGCTACTTGATGACCGCATTCAAACCAGTATGTTGATTATAACGAACTGATCATATGTGTTATAGCTTAATGCATTTTACTAGACAAATATTTATAGAGAATTTGGCTTTACATTGAGTTTGCGTTGTATTGAAAAATACTATATACAAACAGACTTTGTAAGGTTTAAAGTTAGATTTAATTGCTTGTAAGCGTCCCTTTAATTATTTATATAGATAATATATTTTATAGTATCTTAAAATACATTAAACGATGTAAATTAACTTAATGGCGTCATTAAACGATGTAAATTAACTTAATGGCGTCATTAAACGATGTAAATTAACTTAATGGCTTCATTAAACGATGTAAATTAACTTAATGGCGTCATTAAACGATGTAAATTAGCTTAATGTCGTCATTAAACGATGTAAATTAACTTAATGTCGTCATTAAACGATGTAAATTAACTTAATGGCGTCATTAAACGATGTAAATTAACTTAATGGCGTCATTAAACGATGTAAATTAGCTTAATGTCGTCATTAAACGATGTAAATTAACTTAATGGCGTCATTAAACGATGTAAATTAACTTAATGGCGTCATTAAACGATGTAAATTAACTTAATGACGTCATTAAACGATGTAAATTAACTTAATGGCGTCATTAAACGATGTAAATTAACTTAATGGCGTCATTAAACGATGTAAATTAACTTAATGGCGTCATTAAACGATGTAAATTAACTTAATGGCGCCATTAAACGATGTAAATTAACTTAATGGCGTCATTAAACGATGTAAATTAACTTAATGGCGTCATTAAACGATGTAAATTAACTTAATGTCTTCATGAGAGAAGGAAGACGCTTTGTGCGGCATTTTTACAGCCCCCGGCCCCACTTATGATATTTACGGCTCCCGATATTTACATTACGAAGTTCACGATCTTCAGGTAGTAAATCCAATCTAATAAAAAAAAACATTATAGTTACATTCGTTTAAAGCTTACATCAAAATGTTTCTTGATGTATCTGACTTACTTCGGTGATTGCATATCAAGTAATCAATCATATCGTTTACAATATTGTTTTTATTTGCTTGAATTAATGAACTTAAGTATCGATCATTGCAGGTATATAAACCTATTTATTTACAATGATTTATGGACTTATATTACTAATATTTGGTTGAACAACGGTATTCATTATATCTGTTTAAGGCTTAATGTAGCATTTATGTGTGTATGAACAAAGAGATATCTACAAAATTAATCAGTTAGTCTAATATATGCACCCATGTAGTTGTAGTGTACATACAGTTGGACTAATGTATTAATTACACCTGCATTAGACCCAAATATATTTTTAGACTGTTTATAGCTGGACAAAACAATTTATTATTTTAACTAAAGGCGGCCATGTTTCTCATTTCACTTGTTTCCAGCGACACCACCGGAAGGCAATCACTGTTATAAAGTTTAGGACCAAGTTTTTTGTCTGCGAGGTTTGAATTCAGCCACTCGATCTGCCGCTCGTGCCAGAGGAGGAGATGCTTGATTTCCGAGTCCGTGCGTGTCAGAATGACGAGGGCAGCTGTTGAGCAAGATTGGTCCAAGATGAACAAAGTTGTTCTAACGTGCGTGTGAGCAAGTTGAGACAATTCAACACAAGAGTTAAATATTGCCTGGAAGCAGTGCATTCCCCTGTTGGGTTTCTTCAATTTTGAAACTTGGCATAGTTTAGTCAGTTTAGACTTGTAATAAAGAAAGACAATGTTGCTCACGGTGTATGCTAGAGTTTGTAGACTGTGAATTTATAAAAGAAATATGTTTTATAAACCTGCATCCAGCTGCTGAAAGAATTATACTCTTATACAATTTATGAAAACAACCCATTTTATGTAACAAAAAGCCTAGACGGGGTGGTGCGTTTTCCGATGATCCATTTCGGTGGTGGTTCGATTCCCAACAGTGACTCTATAATCTAGTTATGACTCAGTTATGACTCAGTTATGATTCAGCTAAGATGGGGATGCAGAAAGTGCACCACATAAATATTGCCTAGTGGATTAGTATTGGGTAAAGCGATGCACCTTCAAAATCTCTTCGAATTCCTTCTTTTTCTTTGGCTCTACAGCCCATTTATGGCCCTGGCCTGCCATACCACTCTTCTCCATTTTCCCCGATCCATGGTCTTCTTCCTCCACTCTCTCACTCCAAAGGCTTTAAGTCTTTCTACAATCTTTATAAATAATAGCTGTCTTGGTTCTGAATTAAATCGAAAGTAAAGAATCAATACAACAGTATTCCCATTTAAAATATTTATCATGGCGCTTCTTGCCCAGTCTCCATTTAATATTTCTTTTTAAAAAAAATCTACAGTTGTAAATAGTATATGTGGTTTTTATTATGAATCGTAAAAGTCCGAAACATTAAAAAGTAATAATAACATAACATCATTCAAATTATTGTGTTTTTTATTTCAACAGATAACATTTTAAAATCGGCAAACATAAACAATATTAATAACCGAAAATTCTCCGACGATGATAAAAAAGACTAGCGGGCGCGTTCGTCGAACATAATTTTGTAGATAAATTTCTTTTTAAAAGTCTATCTAATATAAGAAAAGAAGTTCTGCTCATTTCTATATAAATTAAGTTCTCAGCTATCACATTAATTCATTTTTTAAAATAAATAGTGCATTGATTATTTATTGTTAAATTACAAACTAAGATTATATTTAAGACATACATGTCACGTACAAGAGTAAAATAATCGAGCAATTTAATATTATGTAATCAAAAGCACTTAAATTGTGTAAAGTGGTGGTTTAGTGGTTCAGCTACTTGTAGTTTATATTTTATTGCTTGCTACTCAGGTTCGATTCCTCGCATGGTCATTTTTTTATGATTAAAATTTTTTTTTAATAATTTTCAAGGTACAGCTTGTATACCAATATTGGTTTTCTAGTTGTCTCAACTCATCATTCTTCTGTCAATCTAAAGGACTCAGGTTCAAATCCTATAGAGTATTAAAGACTGTTTTTGTAGGTATATGAGAAAGTTCTGAAGTCCCCACAGATCATTTTGTCAGTGTGATACACAACTTTGTTGGTTAAAAAACCCATGTCTATTACGTAAAGGCATAATCCTCACGTCTGCCGTGACTGCAGTCATCAGTAAGTTCTACTCTTTATACGTCTCTTTGACTTTCATAAGTTGTGAAAATATCCCATAATTTTTACATTTCTTTTTTCAAGTCTCAGTTGGAACCTCAAAAGGAAAAAAAATAACAACTATATAATATATAAAATAAGACAAAAAAATTTACAGTCATTGTGTAAGCTCTCCCCCCCCCCCTTGTTATTGTGTCTTTAAATTTAAACTGCTAGCAACTGGACAGAGACATAACAAAGAGCACGTAATGACGTCATAATCTCTTTATCCCGTACATACTTTTCTCTTGTCACTGACCCCCCTGGGACAGGTAAACGCTTTGCAGATAATCTTTGTACTTTTTCTCTTCTTTAACTCCGTGAACCCAACAACCCCTTCACTTTTGACATCGCTGACCACAATGACCGTTGTAAAGGTCACTCGTCGGACACACATTGCAATTTAAACCCATTTGATCAGTGTAACAGATGTCTATCCTGAAGAAATATAACATGTATTATTTTATGCAGTCATACCTGTCATATGCACTTTTACACATGTCGCGTCATCACATATTAAACAACAACAATAACGATCGATCATTATTGTCAACACCAATAATACAATAAGCCCTGAACTTGTGATCACTACAATGTGGGCCATTAGTACTTTAATGGCTCAACATCGTCCATTGGAAGTCTCAGATGTGCTACAGTTCTTTATACAAACTTCAAATGTTTGAGAACTTTGGATACTGTAAAGCTTCCATTATATTGCCTGTACAGAATGTTTCCGTCTGTGAGGTCTCTGTTCCAAATGTTTCTGTCTGTGAGGTCCCTTTACATAATGTTTCTGTATGTGAAGTCTCTGTGCAGAGTGTTTGTGTCTGTAAGGTCTCTGTACATAATGAATCTGTCTGTAAGGTCTATGTACATAATGTTTCTGTCTGTAAGGTCTCTGTACATAATGTTTCTGTCTGTAAGGTCTCTGTACATAATGAATCTGTCTGTAAGGTCTCTGTACATAATGAATCTGTCTGTAAGGTCTATGTACATAATGTTTCTGTCTGTGAGGTCCATGTGCAGTATGTTTCCGTCTGTGAGGTCCCTATAAGGATCCAATGTCTTAAATATTTAAAGACTCTTAATGGTCGATAATAAATACATTAAGAAATCAATTCAATTCAAAAGTAAAACAAATGTCTTTTATCTTATCTTATTAGACATTAGATTGTTTTTCTATTACAAATTGAACTAAACGGTACAAAATCTAACGGGGAAAGTTGTGCAATCACAAGAATAATACACAAAGAAAAGACAAATAATCCTAAATATAAACAACTCTAAACGTAAAGACAATCCTTGTTGTCTTGAGACATCCATTTGTCTCAACTAACATCTGGATTAAGTGGCTGATGTTGTACCTCCCAAGTCAGGTCAGTTGGCGTTTTTTTTTAAATCAACAGGTGAAGGTCAAGGCGACTTCCTTATTTAGTCGCTTATCCTGGTCATTTCTTTAATTTTTAAAGAGAGATTATAAATTGACTAATGAATAAATAATTAATGTGAAGGAAATATCAGGAAAGGGCTGCTTTTTCTGTTCATCCATAACATTTAAGTAAACAATTTCATTGTTTTTCTTGATTGAATCTCAGTGTATGGCTGGTTTATCATATTAGTCAACTGTCTATATTCATTCGTAACAGAAATTCTGAAAAATGTATTGTAATGTATTGTTATGTTTGTAATGTAGTTAATGTGTTGTAATGAATTGTAAAATAGTGTAATTATTGTAATGTTTGTAATGTATTGTAATGCATTGTAATGTTTGTAATGTAGTGTAATGTAGTGTAATGTATTGTAATGAATTGTAAAATAGTGTAAGGTATTGTAATGTTTGCAATGTAGTGTAATGTATTGTAATGTTTGTAATGTATTATAATGTTTGTAATGTAGTGTATTGTATTGTAATGTTTGTAATGTAATGTAATGTATTGTAATGTTTGTAATGTATTGTAATGTTTGTAATGTAGTGTAATGTATTGTAATGTTTGTAAGAGCCTTACTTTGATATAGTTGTAGGATGTGAGGTGGAGTTATTATACCTCGGACACTTATGTATTTTGGGAGCTCTAGGCAAAGGTTTCTGTTAGGGCCCTATTAGTGTATTCTTTAATTCGAATTACATGTTAAGGTGTGGGCCCTACATTGTGTCCTTGTTCGTCTACAAGAACGACCCTGCTCTATGTAGTTGTTGAAAGTTTGCAAGACACAAATATATCACCAATAGAATCTATAATAATATAACTTCACATTTCACAAACAGCGACTTGAATGGACTTAGTCAGACAAAGTCTTGTTCTTATTTAATTATTGAGACATTTGTAGTTTCATTTACCTTCATAACAAAAAGAAGTATTAAACCTATAAGTATAAATAGGTATTAAGCATATATGTATATATATATATATAGGTATTAAGCAAATATGCATATCAGTATTAAGCCTATATGTTGTACGTTTACAAAAATAAAACGAAAAGTAATTGACTATATTTTACAATTTAAACTATTTAGTTGATTTCTTCAAGTTGACAGAATCGTTGTTGAATGTGGAGAACTCATTTGATCTTAAACAAAAAATTTATTTTGTAAGAATATTTTTTTACCCTAATATAAATTAAGAAATTAATAATGAAATATCTTTGTGGCCCAGGCAATTTTTCAATTAGCTTCATTTAAAATTTCACGTAATTCTAAGTCTAATTGTAATCATTGCACAATGAGACATTTGTACAATATTCCTCAAATCTAAAGTACATTCCACCAAATTTCAATCCATACCACGCAGAAAATCAAATTCCGAAATTTGAAAATCTCTCCACAGATACTACCCCACATTTTAAATCTCTCCACAGTTTACTTCACTACTTCACAATTTACTTCACTACTCCACATTTTACAATATCTCCACAATATACTTCACTACTCCACATTTTACAATCTCTCCACAGTTTACTTCACTACCCCACATTTTAAAATCTCTCCACAATTTACTTCACTACTCCACATTTTACAATCTCTTCACAATTTACTTCACTACCCAACATTTTACAATCTCTCCACAATTTACTTCACTTCTCCACATTTTACAATCTCTCCACAGTTTACTTCACTACCCCAAATTTTACAATCTCTCCACAATTTACTTCACTACACTACATTTTACAATCTCTCCACAATTTACTTCACTACCCCACATTTTACAATCTCTCCACAGTTTACTTCACTTCTCGACATTTTACAATCTCTCCACAGTTTACTTCACTACCCCACATTTTACAATCTCTCTACAATTTACTTCACTACTCCACATTTTACAATCTCTCCACAATTTACTTCACTACCCAACATTTTACAATCTCTCCACAATTTACTTCACTTCTCCACATTTTACAATCTCTCCACAGTTTACTTCACTTCTCCACATTTTACAATCTCTCCACAATTTACTTCACTACCCAACATTTTACAATCTCTCCACAATTTACTTCACTACCCCACATTTTACAATCTCTCCACAATTTACTTCACTACCCCACATTTCAATTCTCTCCACAATTTACTTCACTACCGCACATTTTACAATCTCTCCACAGTTTACTTCACTTCTCGACATTTTACAATCTCTCCACAGTTTACTTCACTTCTCCACATTTTACAATCTCTCCACAGTTTACTTCACTACTCCACATTTTACAATCTCTCCACAATATACTTCACTACTCCACATTTTACAATCTCTCCACAGTTTACTTCACTTCTCCACATTTTACAATCTCTCCACAGTTTACTTCACTACCCAACATTTTACAATCTCTCCACAATTTACTTCACTACCCCACATTTTACAATCTCTCCACAATTTACTTCACTACCCCACATTTTAATTCTCTCCACAATTTACTTCACTACCGCACATTTTACAATCTCTCCACAGTTTACTTCACTTCTCGACATTTTACAATCTCTCCACAGTTTACTTCACTTCTCCACATTTTACAATCTCTCCACAGTTTACTTCCCTACTCCACATTTTACAATCTCTCCACAATATACTTCACTACTCCACATTTTACAATCTCTCCACAGTTTACTTCACTACCCCACATTTTAAAATCTCTCCACAATTTACTTCACTACTCCACATTTTACAACCTCTTCACAATTTACTTCACTACCCAACATTTTACAATCTCTCCACAATTTACTTCACTTCTCCACATTTTACAATCTCTCCACAGTTTACTTCACTACCCCAAATTTTACAATCTCTCCACAATTTACTTCACTACTCCACATTTTACAATCTCTCCACAATTTACTTCACTACCCCACATTTTACAATCTCTCCACAGTTTACTTCACTACCCCACATTTTACAATCTCTCCACAATTTACTTCACTACTCCACATTTTACAATCTCTCCACAATTTACTTCACTACCCAACATTTTACAATCTCTCCACAATTTACTTCACTTCTCCACATTTTACAATCTCTCCACAGTTTACTTCACTTCTCCACATTTTACAATCTCTCCACAGTTTACTTCACTACCCAACATTTTACAATCTCTCCACAATTTACTTCACTACCCCACATTTTAATTCTCTCCACAATTTACTTCACTACCGCACATTTTACAATCTCTCCACAGTTTACTTCACTTCTCGACATTTTACAATCTCTCCACAGTTTACTTCACTTCTCCACATTTTACAATCTCTCCACAGTTTACTTCACTACCCAACATTTTACAATCTCTCCACAATTTACTTCACTACCCCACATTTTAATTCTCTCCACAATTTACTTCACATTTAACAAATTCTTCACATATTTCAAATTTTCTGTTATTTTTTTTTTCATTTCTATCTTTTCGATTCGCACCATTTATTTCACTTTCATCAACATACATAAAATATTTGTACAAATTTAAGTTACCTAACCTTATCGCACCTCACTTAACCTCACTCTACCTTACTTTATGAAATGATTCAATGCGTGACTACATGTCATCTGAGGTCAACACCCTGGCAAATTTTTTTTTGGCCAAGTCACACGTCAAAACAAATGACGTCACTTTGTCTCCGCCGAAAACGAGTGACTACCCGTCATACTTGATTGAAGCAGACGGGTTCAACCAAGGGGGACTATTTACTTGAGTAGCCTACAGACGTCAGACAATTATATTCAAAAATGATGAACAAAGTAACGACATGGTCATCCCAAATACTTGGCATATTTAGTCTGTAAAGTAAGATACTTGATTATTTATTTTAAAATGTCTGTAGGATAAGATTTCTTGTACAATTAAAAAAAAAGATATACATAGCTCACGATCATGGAGCAGCAAATAATTCATTGTCGCACACTGTTGCCAACTCTGATGTACACAGTTATTGATGAGCTGTCATTGTGTCGTGTGGTGTCATTGTCCCGTGTGGTCTTCGGTGGTGTTTGGACCGACGACGTAACCAAAATAAACAGAGTGTACAAACAACAACACAAGCAGGATGTAGGCTAATTTTAGTGGACACAAGGAAAAAAACAAAATAATAGGAAAACTTCTAACATTATTTTGAACAAAACATTTTAATTTAAACTAGATGACATAGTACACGGCCGACAAATAAGAATTTCTCATAAAGATAATTAGCTACACAAAACTGTCTTCATTGTAATTAATAGAGTGGCGAATGTCAAATAACCATATACGACTAATCTTCATATCAAATATATTAATAAAAGTAAAAATAATCCCATTTTACACAAGGCGATACTGCTAAACGGCTTGTCGTGCGGTAAAGCGCTGGACTGTTGACCTGAACGTACCTGGTTCGATCTCCGTTGAGGACCGATAGCATTTTTCAGGTCTTGGCTCAAGTTCCGATATATCTACCGTGGAGCCTCCATCGCAATTGCACTATCATCTATGGTGGGGATGAAAGAAGGGCACCATAAAATCCGTTCCATTAGTGGTTCATAGGATCTAAGAGATTTCATCTCATCCTTACAGGGACTTCACACACTGCTAAACATAATCCCATTCAACACAAGCCGATACAGCTAAACATAACCCCATTCAACACAAGCCGATAAAGCTAAACATAACCCCATTCAACACAAGCCGATACAGCTAAACACATACGGAATGCAACATATTTTGTGAAAACTAAACCCAGCTCCGCACCATAAAACTGTGTAAAACTATATCTATTTCCAAAACACATAAATGGATACATCTCAGTCACCTATAATTATCTTCCAAAGATAGAAACAGTAAATTGATCTAACTTATGTTTAATATGCATTATGTCTTAGATCTGGAGTTCTCAAGCTTTGACGTTTCGTGACCCACTTCGACAAGAGTTTTTATATCGCGGCCGACCTACTAAAAACAAATACCATAAAATAACGATTTACAAACATATAGTTTTATAACTCATAGGAATTAGAGTTGTAATTAGAGGAGTTGTAATTAGAGGAGTTGTATTTAGAGTTGTAATTAGAGTTTCAATTAGAGTTATAATTAGAGTAGTAATTAGAGTTGTAATTAGAGTAGTAATTAGAGTTGTAATTAGAGTTGTTGTAATTATAGTTGCAATTGAGTTGTAATTAGAGCTGTAATTAGAGATGTTGTAATTAGAGTTGTAATTAGAGATGTTGTAATTAGAGTTGTAATTAGATTTGTTCTAATTAGAGTTGTAATTAGAGTAGTAATTAGAGTTGTTCTAATTAGAGTTGTAATTAGAGTTGTAATAAGAGCTGTAAGTTGAGTTAAAATAAGATTATAATTAGATTTTTTGTAATTAGAGTTGTAATTAGAGTTGTTGTAATTAGAGCTGTAAGTAGATTTATAATTAGAGTTGTAATTAGAGTATTAATTATGTATATTTAGATTATCCATCTTTCAATTGTAAATTTGTCTCGACCCACGTAAAATTCACCCTACACTTTGAGAGCCACTGTTTAAGACTGCCTACACGTCACTGAAGATCTAATTCAACTCATTGAAGATCTAATTCAACTCATTGAAGATCTAATTCAACTCATTGAAGATCTAATTCAACTCATTGTTTACCATTATAGTCATATTTATTTGTTTTCAGTAAATTATTTTTGTATTCACACCACTGGCGACAATATATTTTCCTACATAGTGCAACACATTTATTACAAGTTTAACATAAAGAAGGATTGTGTTCATCATAGGTATCACATGTAATGCTTTAGTAAAGGGAAACATATTAGTTTAGTAAATCTTTAACACATTATTTAAACTGGTTTACCTTCAGACAAAGTGACTGGACGTGAAAATGAACAATTTCAACACATACATTAATGAACGAACGACCTCGGACACATGAAACAAATATTATACCGAAACTAACATTGAAACGAACGATTTGTTGAAGTAATCTCAAGACGTACAGAACCAACTTTAGACACAGGTTAACTATCATCAATATTATGATAAATCTAAATAAACAATCAAAATGTTTAATCATTATATTTCTGCATTACTATAAAACTTTTTTTTTAAAATCTTCCACAATTAACATGGCAAGAGTTGCTTGTATGTGCAGTAGACCTATTATATAAATCTGTAAATTCAATCAATACATTATCGTCAAAGTAAATACTTGCGAAGCCGTGGGGAATATATTCAGTAGAGTACCTACATCTATCTTTTGTAGTTGTTACAAAACCAAAACTTGCTTTCAACATTATTAACTGCTTCAGTTTACAAGTGCTTCATTACAAGATAAATTGAGGTCGAAAGTCACAACGCATTTATACACAAGTGTGATAATAGATGAAGATGTGTTATGTTTTGATTTTATAAACAGAATTTAAAGAGTTGTAACATTGGTGTCAGAAGCGGGACAGTCTTACAATGTTCGGTAAGAAATTAAACAAACTTTTAGTTAGAGAGTTAAAGGAAGAATTAGAAGAAAGGGACCTTCCAACTGACGGCAACAAACAACAACTGTTTAATAGACTTCATGAAGCTCTTATTGATGAGGGAATGGACCCGGAGAGCCACGTTTTTACCATGGAAATCGGGCAGTTAAGAAAAGAAATGAAAGAAGGTCGGAATGAAATGAAAAAATTTCATTTAACATTAAGAAGTGAAAATAGAGGACATTAAGAAAGGTTTTAAAGGTGACACCGAGAAAGCAAAGATTGAATTACCAAAAGTGACTCACGTAGAAGCCGGCAAGAAGATGGCCGTGATATTGTTGTCGTTGTCAATGTTAAAAGAATAGTAAACTCTTGGAACCCACGCCGGCCTGTGTTATGTTTTGATTTTATAAACAGAATTTAAAGTGTTGTAACAATACAATAGAATAATATAACAGCAAATGACTTGTTCTCATATAAGTATATACTTGTATTTAGGCTACTAAAAGTAAAGTGACAGAAACAAACATCATGGCTAAAGTTAAACATTTTTTGTCCTATGGGTGGGTATGCACCAAATATTCAATAAAAATTAACAACTAAGAAACAGATAATTAAGTCAGTGAACCATTCTCCAGCTGAACATTATCTGGCTGAACATTAGTTCAATCAACTGAACATCACGAAAGACATTCATATTATATTTAAATTCCTTTAGAAAGTTCAATTGTGAAATTGCTGCCCGCACAAATTTGTCAGGAACAATTTCACATTTCATTTCACTGGAAAGGTTTTACCCAAGAATTAAGATAGAATAAATTCATTAGAGATGGTTGGAGATTTCAATCTAATTGTGTTTATTATTGTTTACAAAAGCAAAATACATTTAGATGTTAAATAGTACACTACAGCCAGGAGCGAATATTGTGTTTAAATAAATTCCACAGGGATTTACTAAATATGATATGGAAGTAACTAGAGATACTAGACTGTACAGTGTGACTCAACTAAACTGTGTGACAAGACTGGACATTGTGACTCAACTAGACGTTGTGACTTGACTGGACAGCTTTACTAGACTGGACAGAGTGACTCTAGTAGACTGTATGAATAGACTGGACAGTGTGACTCTAGTAGACTGTATGACTAGACTGGACAGTGTGACTCTAGTAGGCTGTATGACTAGACTGGACAGTGTGACTCAACTAGACTGTTGGAATTTACAGAACAGTGGAAGTAGACTAGATATTATTACTAAACTTGACTGTGTGACTTTGTCGTATTTGACGGTAGGGCTGGTAAGGCGCTCTACTGTCGACTTGAGGGTCCCTTCCTCAATCTTTGGTGAGGCCCAATAGATATTTCGGTGACATGGTTAAAGTTGTCGCTATATCCCCCGTTGTGCCTTCAAGGCCATCTCACTATCGGCTATGGGGGGGGGGGGAGATGAAAGAAAGGCACCATTAGTCCCAATAGAAATTCATAGTCTCAAAGAGATTTTATCCCATCCTTACAAGGGAGTTCACACACACACACTAGACTAGACAGTGCATATGGACTTCATAGACTTACTACAGTGAGATAAAATCTAGACAGTTATCAAGACTTGATATAGCTACTTTATTTTGGTTGATAGCATAAAAAGAAATTGTCTGTCTATTATAACCGTTCGGTACATATTAATAATTATAAAATATAATGAAACATCTTTTTTTCCAAACTGAAATTAATTTGTTATTTGTAGCTTTCCCAGATTTCACCTTTGTGTCCTATCAAAGCGACAACAATTCAGACTTGTACGATGGTGTAGACATGTCCAGGAAATAGTTTCATCGTCATACAAAATGTGGACTTTTTATTCAATTTTAAAACTTCGTTGTCTTTCCTTGACAGTTTTCTGTGCTGTATGGGCCAGTGCTGGCGTCTGTAATACCATTCCGACTTGATATCACATGACAAGTACTTCTGAAAGGGAAGTAACTTAAGGAAACGTGTCTCATCATTTAATGATGCAGTTCTCTTACCTGCTTATTATTTATTTCTTTTGTTTCAGTAGTTCAGACATTCTGTCCGGTGATATGAAGATATTCAAGGGACATTTTTTTTTATATGCAGCTATTTTTCAGGGGTCATTTAATTTACTGGCTTTCTTTTATTTATGTTTTTTTTTTAATTTGTATGATTTCAAGCTGGGGCATCTTTACGTTGAATAAAAAACTGTCTGTCATGTAAATCTATGAGAGTAAGGAATACATTGTATCACGTATTGGATTGGAAATGAAACTATGAGAGTAAGGAATACATTGTATCACGTATTGGGCTGGAAATGAAACTATGAGAGTAAGGAATACATTGTATCACGTATTGGGCTGGAAATAAAAACAAAAATGTTGGATAGGAAGTAAATCTTAATGAGTAAATAAAGAAATAAGGGGAAACAAATACTTTGAGGAATACACAAACAAAGCTAAAGAAATACAAACAGATAGAGGGAGTGAGGCACAGAGGGTGAATGGAAGACTGAGGAAAAGTGTATGAAAGTCAGAGAGAAAGAGAGAAACAGAGAGAGACGTGTGTGTGTGTGGGGGGCATGTATTAACGTTGGAAGATTTTAAGATAAGCGACAATCAAATAAAATTAAATATTGGCTAAATAAAAATAAAGTTATCATAAACTTATCATAAACTTATCATAAGATTGGTTTAAATGAAAATTAATATGAGTTCTCTATGTAATATGAGTTCTCTATGTAATAGAGATGAAAGTAAAAAATAGGAAATATTAGATGTAATTCCTAATATAGAAGTATGATGTCAGATAGTAATACAAATATAAAAGTAAAGTGTAAGATAGTAATGATGTTATAAAAGTAAAGTGTAAGATAGTAATGATGTTATGAAAGTAAAGTATAGTAATGTTGTTATGAAAGTAAAGTATAGTAATGTTGTTATGAAAGTAAAGTATAGTAATGTTGCTATGAAAGTAAAGTATAGTAATGTTGTTATGAAAGTAAAGTATAGTAATGTTGTTATGAAAGTAAAGAGTAGTAATGTTATTATGAAAGTAAAGTAAAGTAATGTGTATGAAAGTAAAGTATAGTAATGCTGTTATGAAAGTAAAGTATAGTAATGTTGTTATGAAAGTAAAGTATAGTAATGTTGTAAAGTATAGTTATGATGTAAAGTATAGTTATGATGTAAAGTATAGTAATGATGTTTATAAACGTCTGTCAGGTGTACGTGTGAGTGGTACAAAGTTGACGTTGGTGGTGTGACGAGACTATTAGAAATATTTCTCTGCCAACTGGTCCATCCATCACCTCCTGTCCTGTTCGGTATGCGACATTCAGCCGGACCACCACCCCCACCCTTCCATTCCCCGGCTCACGAGTTCAGACAACAGGCCAGGCCGTAGTTCAAGATGTTTGTTTAGACTGCAATATTTCATCCAGACCTTCCCTACACCCCACTCCCTGGGGACGGACATCTGACTGACATGATTGTGAGAGTTACACCTGACTTGACTGTAGGCACACCTGACCTGACTTGACTGGAGATGTCACTGTTCTTCTAGAACGACGGCATGACTGACAAGAAAGCGTATTCATGTGTGTGTGTGTCTGTTTGACAGAGCAAATGACAGATGACAATTTCATTAACTATTAGATTGTGTGTGCATGTGTGTTGGGAAATGTACCTGCGTTTGTGTGTGTGTGTGAGTGTGTTTGTGGCATTTGTATAAGTGAGCGATTTAAGTCACCGATATCATTGTTCATCGAATAATGACAGATCAATAAATAAACTGTGTTCTTTCGACACGTGCAACCCTTTAATGTTTGAGAGTCTGCTAAACGGGTGTGTGTGTGTGTGTGTGTGGGTGTGTGGGTGTATCAACACATTTGTGCCAGTGTGTGCTCACAATGTCTTAATGAGAGGACTCTCCTCCCAGATTGACTTTAATCTATTATAATTATTAAAAGATAATTTTTACAATGAATAATCAGCAATCACTTTATACACGTGTTTCAATGTGTTAATATACACCTTCATTTACCTTAACTATTTACCTGTATATTCATCAGGTGAAAAATCCGAAGATTTAAAAATTCAAAATTTGTGTCAAATTAACTTACAAGATACAAATTCTTGCGTGACATTTGATGATAACAGATTTGGGTCTTTATCACAAACTTTTAAACTTATATAACGGCTCGAAGGTCAAAGGACAAGTCATGTAAAACTGTCACCAAGAAATGGTCATTTTAACTGCAACAGACATTCATCATGACCCCAGTTTTGCTTAGGTCAGATGTTAAAAGTTCATTTTCTCATAGTTAGTAGAGACATACAATGGTAAATGTCAGTATGTGTGGGATAGTCTCGATATGATATTATCATTATTTCTTCTGCAGAGGCTGGCCATTTTTTTAATATTCAGATCAAATTCTTTTTAAATAAAGGTTTGTCCATACCCAACAATAGGTGTGTTTCCATTACCCAACAACAGATGTGTCACTTTTACCAACAATAGTGTGTGTTCATTAACCAACACTAGATGTGTCCATTACCCAACAATAGGTGTGTGTCCATTACCTAACAATAGGTGTGTCTATTTTACTAACAATAGGTGTGTCCATTAACCAACAATAGGTGTGTCCATTACCTAACAATAGATGTGTTAATTACCCAACAATAGGTGTGTCCATTACCCAACAAACGGTGTGTCCATTTTACCAACAATAGGTGTGTCCATTTACCAAGAATAGGTGTGTCCATTACCCAACAATAGGTGTGTGTCCATTACCCAACAATAGATGTGTCCATTAACCAACAATAGGTGTGTCCATTACCCAACAATAGATGTGTGTCCATTACCCAACAAATCGCCATTGTCATAAAAACGACCCGTAATACCCTAAAACTGACCTTTTGTCTCTGTAGTAGCCTTATACTACAAAGATTGTGTGTGGTCATCTATTCCACTACTAAAGTCTGGATGGACTTGGGGGACCTGGTCGCAAAAGATCCCACTTGAAGCCCAATACAACAACCGTAATAATATTTTAGTTAACTTCAATCAAAGCATACAATGTTTATCTTTGATCTCATCAACTCATACAAGGGCCTCGAGTTTTCAGGCCGTAGATTGTATATACTACACGATGTCTATTCTTAACGTTATAATATCAGTGACTGAAATATTACCTCTTTGAATTGATCAACAATAAACCTCTAAATATAATTATCAACGCTCGGTATATTATTATATCAGAAATGTTACTATTAAGGACTCATCAACTGTCCTAATTCACAATAGACTGGATCAACACAATAAACTGGATCTCTTACACATTAGACTGGATCTGCTACACAATAGACTGGATCTACTACACATTAGACTGGATCAACACAATAGACTGGATCTCCTACACATTAGACTGGATCTGCTACACAATAGACTGGATCTACTACACAATAGACTGATTAACTACACAATAGACAGGATCGACTACACATTTGATTGGATCTACTGCACAGTAGACTGGATCTACAAGGTTCAATGACTACACAAATGTGTCATCAATATTTTGTTTCTTGTACAAGTTCAATGTATTCGATCACTTCCATATACACGACAAGTTTAATCCCTGTAGTGTCCCTTCATTATCAGGTAATATAATCCACTTTAATCCACATTGTCATCTCTCGTTGTAATATAAGCCATTATACTACATAATGGACCAAACCTCTAAAATAATTCAGTCCACATTCAGGTCGGTGGCCATGTTTAATAAAAAAAAAAACACACGTGGAAAAGGAAGTACATTTATAATTAGACCGTAAAACAAAATGAAAACAAAACAAAAATAGTTACATGAATGAAAATGAGTAAAGAATATACACATGTTGCAAACAGTTGCAGAAACCAATTTTTATAATTGTATGAAATATTAAAATACAACAAATATTTATCACATGAAACTTCACAATGTACTAGAACTGAAAATATGAGATCATTCATACAGTGGCGTCGGAATGTTACTGCGGGATTAGCAGCCACACAGGGTGCATTTTTTCAGGAGGAGGTTGCGCAAAAAAATGTAATTCGTACAGGGTGCAGTAATAGCTAGCCACGACTCTGCATTTATAACAACTATACAAGACAATTGAAAAAAAAAGATGTGCCTAAGTGTGGATATGCCGAGGTACAGTCATACATTTGTTATGTCAAGGTACAATCATACATTGGTTATGTCAAGGTACAATCATACATTGGTCATGTCGAGTTACAAACATACATTGGTTATGTCAAGGTACAATCATACATTGGTCATGTCAAGGTACAAACATACATTGGTTATATCGATGGACAATCATACATTGATTATGTCAAGGTACAATCATACATTTGTTATGTCAAGGTACAATCATACATTGGTTATGTCGAGGTACAATCATACATTGGTTATATCGATGCACAATCATACATTGGTTATGTCAAGGTACAATCATACATTGTTTATGTCGAGGTACAAACATACATTGGTTATGTCAAGGTACAATCATACATTGGTAACTTCCAGGTACAATCATACACTGGTTACGTCGAGGTACAATGATACGCTGGTTACGTCGAGGTACAAACATACATTGGTTATGTCAAGGTACAATCATACGCTGGTTTTGTCGAGGTACAATCATACATTGGTTATGTCGAGGTACAATCAAACACTGATTACGTCGAGGTACAATGATACGCTGGTTACATCGAGGTACAATCATACATTGTCTATGTAGAGGTACAATCATACACTGGTTACGTCGTGGTACAATCATACATTGTCTATGTCGAGGTACAATCATACACTGGTTACGTCGAGGTACAATGATACGCTGGTTACGTCGAGGTACAAACATACATTGGTTATGTCAAGATACAATCATACACTGATTATGTCGAGGTATAATGATACGCTGGTTACATCGAGGTACAATCATACATTGTCTATGTCGAGGTACAATCATACACTGATTACGTCGTGGTACAATCATACACTGGTTATGTCGTGGTACAATCATACACTGATTACGTCGTGGTACAATCATACATTGGCTATGTCGAGGTACAAGCATACACTGGTTACGTCGTGGTACAATCATACACTGATTACGTCGTGGTACAATCATACACTGGTTACGTCGTGGTACAATCATACACTGATTACGTCGTGGTACAATCATACATTGGCTATGTCGAGGTACAATCATACACTGGTTACGTCGTGGTACAATCATACACTGATTACGTCGTGGTACAATCATACACTGGTTATGTCAAGGTACAATCATACACTGATTATGTCGAGGCACTTGTTAGTAGCACAGAACTATATTAGAAAGTGGCAGGTATAACATTGTCTTAATCTAGTCAAGTGACTGCGGACTTTTCTTTAACCCCTAAATGTACAAACACACGTAAAAAGGCAACCTTTATTGAATCATTTATAAAACTGATTTACTACTATTCTCTTGTCTTACTTATAAAGCTGTAAGATGTTCTCTCTGCCTCCAAACATCAAAATATTTTCGCTGTCTTAGTTTGAATTATTTTCGGCTTAGTACAATTTTTAACTGTTCTGAAGTATAAAGCTAGGGTACAAGAGAGTACAGTTTGTCTTACATTACTTGTTAGTACTGTACCAGTTGTCTAAATCCTTGACACATTCAAAGTGAACATTTTAACCTCCTGACATGAAGTAGGCGTGGCCAGACCTGTGACCACCAAGTGTAGGTATATAAAGATACCTGTGGATTGACTGCATCAGTGATTTCTTTACCTGGCTGGCTTTCTTGTAATTACACGTGTCTTGAATTCATTAAATATGAAGTTATTATTACATTGTGTGGTAAGTTTAAACAATATGATACAATAAACTCTGTTTTATTTCTCTTCTGTATTTTCCTAAAGATGTCTGGCAGTTTATTTTATTTCCCGACAACTTATGTTTCATGTATTATGTTAGAGATTTACTTACTTTACGTAAGTTGGGTCTTTAAGTAATATGTGCATTAGATAGATGTCTGTAAGTTATATGTATGTAAGTTGTATGTCTGTAAGTTATATGTATGCAAGTTGCATGCCTTTAAGTTATTTGTATGTTAGTTAGAGGTCTGTAAGTTATACGTATGTAGGTTGTATGTCTTTAAGTTATATGTATGTAAGTTGGATTATTGTCTGCTATCTAAATGTTGTGGTGAGCATGTCAGCCTGTTTTACTAGGTTACAGTTTATTGGTTGAAAATCCACTTCATAGAAGATGATCTTTGTTTAGCCTCCCGCTACGACATGGATGTGAAAATTGCGCTACACAATCTCAATATAAAATTTAAAACCAAACATGAGAACCTTTGAAATTATCTTTACATTCCCGTACATTCCTCACTTGATTGTGTTGTCTACACAGAAAACTTGATAGTGTTGTGTACACAAATAACTTGATAGTTTGTCTACACAAATAACTTGATGGTGTTGTCTACACAAATAACTTGATGGTGTTGTCTACACAAATAACTTGATGGTGTTGTCTACACAAATAACTTGATGGTGTTGTCTACACAAATAACTTGATGGTGTTGTCTGCACATATAACTTGATAGTGTTGTCTACACAAATAACTAGGTGGTGCAGGTAGAAAACAATTGTAACGTTCGACACTGCCCGAACATTTTGATACATGGATAATTATACATGCACTGCAAGGAATTCACTGGAATATTTTGGATTTGAATTTCGTTGTTTCTGATCATCAACCAACATGACATGGCTGTATATCATCAACCAACATGACTTGGCTGTAGATCATCAACCAACATGACTTGGCTGTAGATCACCAACCAACATGACTTGGCTGTGGTTTTTAGTTTGGATCAAGAGATTAGCAAACGGCCTTTAGATTATAAATCCTAGAAGAAACACATATACTGTTGGTCGACCTGTGTATTTGTTTGTATACTTGTTTAGTTAGTTATTTGTTATTGGACTGGTTACGTAGTTCGTATACCATTATACGTTTTTGTGAGTGACTGTATTGTTTTTAGTCTGTTATTTGATATGCCTGGCTGATATTATGAATAATTTCTTACAAAAATTGCCCTTAATTTGCACCTGTGATTAGATTAATTACTAACATGAAGGAGAACAGTTGAAAGGGAAATTATAGAGGCAAGGATGACATGACCCCAGCTCAAACAGACTGACCTAAACCATGTCCACAGGAGCGATACTGTTGTGACCCTTGGCTCCTACAGGAGATATGATTCTGTGTTTTTGTCTGTTATTTGATCTGTCTGGCTGATATAATCAATAATTTCTTATACATAAAGTCTTACATTTACCCCTGTGGTTACATTAATTTCTATAATTTGTTCTGCATAACTGTTAATTTAACCAATTCTCGATTTATAAAGAATAGATCACTATCGCAGAACTCGTTTATCTCTTGTCTGTGTTTGACTCATTTGTATCACGGTGTCGGCCCCAGGGCCCCCTGGCTCCGCCCCCCCCAAGTTTTCCATTATTTGAACACGCACACACGCACACATCATGTAATGATCAAAGATCAAATTTAGTAGTTAGTATAAAAGAAAATTTATTTTAATCGTATGACAAGTGTTTAGTTTTTGTTATAGACTGATTGTAAAAATGAACAAATTAAAATAAAATGTTCAATGATTTTTTTTTAAAATTATTTTGATGATAGCAACAGATGTGAAATAGAAGTGGTCAGAAATATCACGTCAGGCAAATTACATTTCATGTCATCTAGATATGACAATATTTGGTACTGTTTTATTTAGCGCTGAAATTCGTATAGATGCAATAAACACATTTTAGTTCATACAATAGTTTTAATAATGAAAGCGATTTTAAAAATTTCAAATCCTGTTAAATCAATGTATCGGATGTCAACACATATTATGAATTGTTCAATTTAGCTATAATTAGCTAATAACGTGCAATCTAATTACAGAAAAATCATATTGTTGGGTAATGTGGCTTACTCTACTATTTTATTTTTCTGTACAATGTATAAATTGTACCTCATTTCCTTATTTGTATGTTACCACTTGAAATATTTAATAATAAAGTCTTAAATTTACGTACACCTTCAAGGTTTTAATTAGTCCCATTAAATTGTTTCAGCTTAAAAATTTTATATTTTATTGTTTAGGTTTAAAATGTTTCTATTTTATTGTTTAGGTTTTGACGGTTTTGTGTGTTTCCTGTTGGTGTCAAGTTGGTCCCCCACAGGATGCAGCTGGTCCACCAGGTGAGACACGTTCAATGACTTTGTAGTCATGTTACTTAATGTATTGACCAAACGGGTTAACCTGGCCAGACCTTAATGAGTAAGTAACCAACAGGAATGGCCTGTTCACGAGAAAATAAACTGCTTCATCCGGCTGTGGTAGACTTAAATAGATTCTTGTTCTATAGATTCTTGGACTATAGCTATAAATATATTTAGTTTCATCTTTTTAACGAATTCACGTTATGATCAGGTGACAGGCTAGAAAATGGGCGGGTAACATTTTTAAATGTAGGGAGGGACTCAATGACAGAAAGGCGGAGACAAAGATCAGAAATTAGAAAGAAGTGCTGGACCTAGGGCAGGTAAATGGAGTATTGATATGAACTAATGTCAATTAAAAGCTCAAACCTAATCATAGAGCCGAAATTAAAAAAAAGTAAAATTCCCGTAAGCCCCAAAGGTCTCATTGGGGCAGATGAAGTGTAGAATTCATCTGTTTCAGTAACCTCGGCATATAAAGGGATAGTGTGGTTAGCACAACGCCCAGCCGCCTTTACGTTCCCAACTTAAAGTCAGTTATCCATTTAAAACTGGGTGGAACTGGGGACTTTCACTATGACAAAATATCAAATTCGAATCCGGGATCCTCCGGTCGACAGTCGAACACTCTATACCACACGACCACCCGTCCCACCCTAGGGGTCGTAGTTTATTTACCCCTGTTCTAGAAATATGCCAATTAATGTAATACTAGCTGTACCCTGCAAAACCTTTGCATAGAGTTAAATCCCCTTATGCTTGGTAATTTTTTGGTTTCGGGCAGATCCGATTTTTTTTCATGGTTGTATTTTAAACTGGAATACTGTTGTATTAATACTTTACTTTCGATTTAACGCACACTGGAAATGAGTATTATTATATATATTATTTATTTGAATGCACACATTAATGTCAATGATAGTGAACTAACAAGGCTTTGAGAAGTGTAATAATATGACGGCTGTTTTTTAAGTTTCAACTACTGTGGTATATAAACAAAATACCCTTAGTTAATATAGTTTAACAATACTGGATACACTGTTAAGAAGTATATTTATATAGGGTCACTAGAGTTATGGTATAAAAAATGTAAAAAAAAAAATAAATTTACGATGTTGTAACACAATGACGTAACTATTATATGAGTATAACGTTAATTTCCATGATGTTGCTGTTGACGTAAATCTTCATGTAGATTACGACGTAGACATGGGAAGGGGTGACGGTAAAACATTTAATTTATAGTTCAGTGTACGGCGTGACAGATTGAAGAGAAAACTGTTTGTCACCTTGCCAGAATATTGTGACAGTTACATGTGACAAACATTGCAACATCTCAGATGCCAGTCTCTGGATTAATTCATACATATGACCGTAATTTAAAACTTACTTACCTGTTAGAAACACAGTACAGGGGCAAAAGTAAAACAAAGAAAATAATTAGTTGAAAATAAAACTGAGAAGAAAAAATGGTTCCCATTTAAGACATGACAACACAACGTGAACTTTTACAAACATGAACACACGTCATTCAGATGTAATGGTAACATTTAATGAACAAGCACTCAAAACGTTTTTATTAGACGTGTAAATGTACCAAACAACATTCATGGTTTGACTTAGTTTGTTGACATAGTAGATCCTACTGTTGACCACTGAATGCACTTAGTAGTGAGGTCGATATTAGTATTTTAACATATTAGTAGTTTACATATTAGTAGTTTAACATACTAGAAGTTTAACATATTAGTAGTTTAACATATTAAGAGTTTAACGCTGTTTGCTAAAGACCAGGAATATTATGGTCAAGTCTCATTGGCTATTACCAAAAATCTACACACAATTTCTTCCTATAAATGTGATAATTTTATTGATTTGAGATCAGATAACAAGTGCGTCATCAATACATGTAAATTTATCTTAACGGGAGTGTTGTAGTTGTAGGTACACCGTGCCAGTAGGTACACCGTGCCAGTAGTACACCGTGCCAGTAGGTTCACCGTGCCAGTAGGTAAACCGTGCCAGTAGGTATACCACCGTGCCAGCAGGTATACCACCGTGCCAGTAGGTACACCACCGTGCCAGTAGGTACACCGTGCCAGTAGGTACACCGTGCCAGTAGGTACACCGTGCCAGTAGGTACACCACCGTGCCAGTAGGTATACCGTGCCAGTAGTACACCGTGCCAGTAGGTACACCGTGCCTGTAGGTATACTGTGCTTAGAGACAAATGAACTATACAGTGTAATGTAGCGACATCTGTCATCCTTTGGCTATTTTAACTCCGCGGTTCCCAATCGGCGCTACTTGTACCACAAGGGTACTGGAAAGCTTATGCAGTGGGTACGCAGCGGCGTAAAATTTTCGTTTAAAACAATGGAGAATTTGAAGAAGTGCGCCAGTTTGATGCGTTACTCATCCACAGACCACGTGACCAGGTATCACATTAAAAAGGCAGGCACGTTCCATTATGTAAATAAGTAGGTTATTTTTCTCCTGGAACTAAACGTAAGGGGTACCCATGGACATACTGTCGCAACCTGTGAGGTACAGTCGCAAAAAAAAGTTTGACAACCACTATTTTGAATCTATGCAGTTCCCTGGTTGCTCGATTTTGTATGCGGCGACTACCAGGGTATTACGTAATATGTACCACAGTTTTTTTTAACATATGTTAGGCCTACTTGAAATGTATGTTGACTGGTAGCAGCCATGTTCAGTATGAGATAATGGGATATGAAGCCTCATTTAATGTGAGATAATGTGAAATGATTTGATAGTTTTGTTCAGATGAAGCTTAACTAATCTTTAAGTCAATTATTTTTATTATGTCTTACAGCACAGACGCCCAACCTGTTTCAAATGATGATGTAAGTAGTGATATATACATATATATATACATGGGCGGATCTAGACACCTCTGATGGGAAGTGGGGCCAAACATTGATGGCGGGGGGGGGGGCAAAACTGTTTACATTGTTGAAAATCCCCCCTCTCTCTATATATATTCAATATCAGTCTCATAATGAAATAAACGTCAACTACCTAGTATAACAGTAAACAGAACATATTTTATGATGGTATGTCTGTGAAGATTTCTTTAATGAAGTTATTTTATAGATATGTAAAACATGTGAAACATCCCCGTAGATTTATCTTCTTATGGTCTTTCATTAATCAATGTGTTTGGTGGTAGACAGCTACGTATATACCAACTGCTATAAGCCCAATGAATTTGAAATTTGGAACACTCTTGTAATAGCGATTTCAATAAGAAATTTCAAGAAGTTCGTATCAATGAATCACATCTTATGAAGCCACCAGCGAATTACTTTTATGTTTGTGTCCAAGGGAAATAACAGAAAGAGATTATGTCATCTCTAGTTTAGTACAGGTTGATAAATGTTCTGATTTTTTTTCTGTTAATTATCTTTATTCGGAAAAGAAGTGTATACGAAAACATGTAAGGGTATAAATAGAAGTACGATGCATATCTCAACATCTTCACTTTTAAGTATCATAAGGCAATAGTTTCTCAATACCATGAGGCAATAGTTTCTCAATACCATGAGGCAATAGTTTCTCAATACCATGAGGCAATAGTTTATCAATACCATGAGGCAATAGTTTCTCAATACCATGAGGCAATAGTTTCTCAATACCATGAGGCAATAGTTTATCAATACCATGAGGCAATAGTTTATCAATACCATGAGGCAATAGTTTCTCAATACCATGAGGCAATAGTTTCTCACTACCATGAGGCAATAATTTCTCAATACCATGAGGCAATAGTTTCTCAATACCACAAGGCAATAGTTTATCAATATCATGAGGCAAAAGTTTCTCAATACCATGAAGCAATAGTTTATCAATACCATGAGGCAATAGTTTCTCAATACCATGAGGCAATAGTTTCTCAATACAATGAGGCAATAGTTTATCAATACCATGAGGCAATAGTTTCTTATTCCTTTTAAATAATTCATATGCAAATAAAAAATGATAACATACAATAAAACAAAACCAAAAAAAACCTAAAAAAAATTACTTAAAATATAATCAGTTTGACTTATAGATTATAAATGATTACACAGATGAACAATTACTCAAACAAACATTTAACTTACAGAAATACGAATTGAATTACTCATACATATACACAAGATTACATCTTCACAAATATTGTAAAAGTGATCTTGTTTGTTTGAAATAAAGCACACATACAAAACAAACTAACAAGCACACACAAAACAAATCAATAATCACACACGAAACAAACACACACAAAACAAACTAACAAGTACACAAAAATCAAACTAAAAAGCAAACACAAAACAAACAAGCACACACAAAACAAACTAACAAGCACACACAAAAATAACTAACAAGCACACACAAAACAAACTAACAAGCACACACAAAACAAACTAACAAGCACACACAAAAAAAACAAGCACACACAAATCAAACTAACAAGCACACACAAAACTAACAAGCACACAAAACCAACTAACCAACACACACAAAACTAACTAACAAGCACACACAAAACTAAAAAGCACAAACAAAAAAAAACTAACAACCACACACAAAACTAACTAACAAGCACACACAAAACTAACAAGCACACAAAAAACAAAATAACAAGCACACACAAAACTAACAAGCACACAAAAAACAAACTAACAAGCACACACAAAACTAACAAGCACACAGAAAACAAACTAACAAGCACACACAAAACTAACAAGCACACACAAAAAAAAAAACTAAATAGCACACACAAAACAAACTAACAAGCACACACAAAACTATCAAGCACACACAAAACAAAATAACAAGCACACACAAAACTAACAAGCATACAAAAAACAAACTAACAAGCACACACAAAACTAACAAGCACACAAAATCAAACTAACAAGCACACACAAAACTAACAAGCACAAAGAAATCAAACTAACAAGCACACACAGAACTAACAAGCACTCACAAAAACTAACTAACAAGCACACATAAAACTAACAAGCACACACAAAACTAACAAATACACACAAAACTAACTAACAAGCACACACAAATCAAACTAACAAGCACACACAACAAACAAGCACACAAAAAAACTTACAAGCACACTCAAAACTAACAAGAACACAAAACTAACAAGCACACAAAAAACAAACTAACAAGCACAAACACAACTAACAAGCACACACAGAACAAACTAACAAGCACACACAAAACTAACTAACAAGCACACACAAAACTAACTAACAAGCACACACAAAACTAACAAGCACACACAAAACTAACAAGCACACACAAAACTAACAAGCACACACAAAACTAACTAGCACACACAAAACAAACAAGCACACACAAGTCAAACTAACAAGCACACACAAAACTAACAAGCACACACAAATCAAACTAACAAGCACACACAAAAAAACAAGCACACAAAACAAACTAACAAGAACACAAAACTAACAAGCACACACAAAAAACAAACTAACAAGCACACACAAAACTAACAAGCCCACACAAAACTAACTAACAAGCACACACAAAACAAACCATCAAGCACACACAAATCAAACTAACAAGCACACACAACAAACAAGGACACAAAAATAACTTACAAGCACACACAAAACTAACTAACAAAAACACAAAACTAACAAGCACAAAAACAACAAACTAACAAACACACACACAACTAACAAGCACACACAAAACAAACTAACAAGCACACACAAAACTAACTAACAAGCACACACAAAACTAACAAGCACATACTAAACTAACAAGCACACACAAAACAAACAAGCACACACAAAACAAACTAACAAGCACACACAAAACTAACAAGCACACACAAAACTAACTAACAAGTGCACACAAAACAAACAAGCACACACAAATCAAACTAACAAGCACACAGAAAACTAACAAGCACACAAAAAAAAAACAAGTACACAAAACAAACTAACAAGCACACACAAAACTAACTAACAAGAACACAAAACTAACAAGCACACACAAAAAACAAACTAACAAGCACACACAAAACTAACAAGCACACACAAAACTAACTAACAAGAACACGAAACTAACAATCACACACAAACCAAACTAACAAGCACACACAAAACTAACAAGCACACACAAAAAAACTAACAAGCACACACAAAACAAACAAGCACACACAAAACTAACTAACAAGCACACACAAAACTAACAAACACACAAAACAAACTAACAAGCACACACAAAACTAACAAGCACAAAGAAATCAAACTAACAAGCACACACAGAACTAACAAGCACTCACAAAACTAACTAACAAGCACACACAAAACAAACAAGCACACACAAAACAAACTAACAAGCACACATAAAACTAACAAGCACACACAAAACTAACAAATACACACAAAACTAACTAACAAGCACACACAAATCAAACTAACAAGCACACACAACAAACAAGCACACAAAAAAAATTACAAGCACACTCAAAACTAACAAGAACACAAAACTAACAAGCACACAAAAAACAAACTAACAAGCACAAACATTACTAACAAGCACACACAGAATAAACTAACAAGCACACACAAAACTAACTAACAAGCACACACAAAACTAACTAACAAGCACACACAAAACTAACAAGCACACACAAAACTAACAAGCCCACACAAAACTAACAAGCACACACAAATCAAACTAACTAGCACAATGAAAACTAACAAGCACACACCAAAAAACTAACAACCACACATAAAACTAACAAGCACAATGAAATCAAACTAACAAGCACACAAAAAACAAACTAACAAGCACACACAAAACTAACAAGCACACAAAAAACTATTAAGCACAAAGATATCAAACTAAAAGGAACACAAAACTAACAAGCACACATAAATCAAACTAACAAGCACACACAAATCTAACAAGCACACACAAAACTAACAATCACACACAAAAAACTAACAAGCACACACAAAACTAACAATCACACACAAAACAAACTAACAAGCACATACAAAACTAACTACCAAGCACACACAAAACAAACAAGCACACCCAAAACTAACAAGCACACACAAACCTATTAAGCACACACAAAACTAACAAGCACACACAAACCTAACTAACAAGCACACACAAAACTGACTAACAAGCACACAAAAACCTAACAAGCACACACAAAACTTACATTCACACACAAAACAAACAAGCACACACAAAACAAACTAACAAGTACACAGAAAACTAACAAGCACACACAAAACAAACAAGCACACACAAAACAAACTAACAAGCACACACAAAACTAACAAACACACACAAAACTAACAAGCACACAGAAATCAAACTAACAAGCACACAAAAAAACAAGCACACACAAAACAAACAATCACACACAAAAAAACTAACAAGCACACACAAAACTAACTAACAAGTGCACACAAAACAAACAAGCAGACACAAATCAAACTAACAAGCACAAACATTACTAACAAGCACACACAGAATAAACTAACAAGCACACACAAAACTAACTAACAAGCACACACAAAACTAACAAGCACACACAAAACAAACAAGCACACACAAAACTAACTAACAAGCACACACAAAACTAACAAGCACACACAAATCAAACTAACTAGCACAATGAAAACTAACAAGCACACACAAAAAAAACAAGCACACAAAACAAACTAACAAGAACACAAAACTAACAAGCACACACAAAAAACAAACTAACAAGCACACACAAAACTAACAAGCCCACACAAAACTAACTAACAAGCACACACAAAAAAAACCATCAAGCACACACAAATCAAACTAACAAGCACACACAAAAAAACAAGCACACAAAACAAACTAACAAGAACACAAAACTAACAAGCACACACAAAAAACAAACTAACAAGCACACACAAAACTAACAAGCCCACACAAAACTAACTAACAAGCACACACAAAACAAACCATCAAGCACACACAAATCAAACTAACAAGCACACACAACAAACAAGGACACAAAAATAACTTACAAGCACACACAAAACTAACTAACAAAAACACAAAACTAACAAGCACAAAAACAACAAACTAACAAACACACACACAACTAACAAGCACACACAAAACAAACTAACAAGCACACACAAAACTAACTAACAAGCACACACAAAACTAACAAGCACATACTAAACTAACAAGCACACACAAAACAAACAAGCACACACAAAACAAACTAACAAGCACACACAAAACTAACAAGCACACACAAAACTAACTAACAAGTGCACACAAAACAAACAAGCACACACAAATCAAACTAACAAGCACACAGAAAACTAACAAGCACACAAAAAAAAAACAAGTACACAAAACAAACTAACAAGCACACACAAAACTAACTAACAAGAACACAAAACTAACAAGCACACACAAAAAACAAACTAACAAGCACACACAAAACTAACAAGCACACACAAAACTAACTAACAAGAACACGAAACTAACAATCACACACAAACCAAACTAACAAGCACACACAAAACTAACAAGCACACACAAAAAAACTAACAAGCACACACAAAACAAACAAGCACACACAAAACTAACTAACAAGCACACACAAAACTAACAAACACACAAAACAAACTAACAAGCACACACAAAACTAACAAGCACAAAGAAATCAAACTAACAAGCACACACAGAACTAACAAGCACTCACAAAACTAACTAACAAGCACACACAAAACAAACAAGCACACACAAAACAAACTAACAAGCACACATAAAACTAACAAGCACACACAAAACTAACAAATACACACAAAACTAACTAACAAGCACACACAAATCAAACTAACAAGCACACACAACAAACAAGCACACAAAAAAACTTACAAGCACACTCAAAACTAACAAGAACACAAAACTAACAAGCACACAAAAAACAAACTAACAAGCACAAACACAACTAACAAGCACACACAGAATAAACTAACAAGCACACACAAAACTAACTAACAAGCACACACAAAACTAACTAACAAGCACACACAAAACTAACAAGCACACACAAAACTAACAAGCCCACACAAAACTAACAAGCACACACAAAACTAACAAGCACACACAAAACAAACAAGCACACACAAAACTAACTAACAAGCACACACAAATCAAACTAACTAGCACAATGAAAACTAACAAGCACACACAAAAAAAACAAGCACACAAAACAAACTAACAAGAACACAAAACTAACAAGCACACACAAAAAACAAACTAACAAGCACACACAAAACTAACAAGCCCACACAAAACTAACTAACAAGCACACACAAAAAAAACCATCAAGCACACACAAATCAAACTAACAAGCACACACAACAAACAAGGACACAAAAATAACTTACAAGCACACACAAAACTAACTAACAAAAACACAAAACTAACAAGCACAAAAACAACAAACTAACAAACACACACACAACTAACAAGCACACACAAAACAAACTAACAAGCACACACAAAACTAACTAACAAGCACACACAAAACTAACAAGCACATACTAAACTAACAAGCACACACAAAACAAACAAGCACACACAAAACAAACTAACAAGCACACACAAAACTAACAAGCACACACAAAACTAACTAACAAGTGCACACAAAACAAACAAGCACACACAAATCAAACTAACAAGCACACAGAAAACTAACAAGCACACAAAAAAAAACAAGTACACAAAACAAACTAACAAGCACACACAAAACTAACTAACAAGAACACAAAACTAACAAGCACACACAAAAAACAAACTAACAAGCACACACAAAACTAACAAGCACACACAAAACTAACTAACAAGAACACGAAACTAACAATCACACACAAACCAAACTAACAAGCACACACAAAACTAACAAGCACACACAAAACAAACTAACAAGCACACACAAAACAAACAAGCACACACAAAACTAACTAACAAGCACACACAAAACTAACAAACACACAAAACAAACTAACAAGCACACACAAAACAAACTAACAACCACACACAAAACAAACTAACACGCACACACAAAACTAACAACCACACATAAAACTAACAAGCACAATGAAATCAAACTAACAAGTACACAAAACAAACTAACAAGCACACACAAAACTAACTAACAAGAACACAAAACTAACAAGCACACACAAAAAACAAACTATCAAGCACACACAAAACTAACAAGCACACACAAAACTAACTAACAAGCACACACAAAACTAACTATTAAGCACACACAAAACTAACAAGCACACACAAAACTAACAAGCACACACAAAACTAACAAGCACTCATAAATCAAACTAACAAGCACACACAAAACTAACAAGCTTACACAAAACTAACTAACAAGCACACTTAAAACTAACAAGCACACACAAATCAAACTAACAAGCACACAGAAAACTAACAAGCATACAAAAAAAAACAAGCACACAAAACAAACTAACAAGCACACACAAAACTAACTAACAAAAACACAAAACTAACAAGCACACACAAAAAGCAAACTAACAAGCACACACAAAACTAACAAGCCCACACAAAACTAACAAACAAGCACACACAAAACAAACCATCAAGCACACACAAATCAAACTAACAAGCACACACAACAAACAAGCACACAAAAATAACTTACAAGCACACACAAAACTAACTAACAAGAACACAAAACTAACAAGCACAAAAACAACAAACTAACAAACACACACACAACTAAAAAGCACACACAAAACAAACTAACAAGCACACACAAAACAAACTAACAAACACACACAAAACAAACTAAAAAGCACACACAAATCTAACAAGCACACACAAAACTAAAAAACAAGTGCACACAAAACAAACAAGCACACACAAATCAAACTAACAAGCACACAGAAAACTAACAAGCACACACAAAAAAAAACAAGAACACAAAACAAACTAACAAGCACACACAAATCAAACTAACAAGCACACAGAAAACTAACAAGCACACACAAAAAAAAACAAGCACACAAAAAAAACTAACAAGCACACACAAAACTAACTAACAAGAACACAAAACTAACAAGCACACACAAAAAACAAACTAACAAGCACACACAAAACTAACAAGCCCACACAAAACTAACTAATAAGCACACACAAAACAAACCATCAAGCACACACAAATCAAACTAACAAGCACACACAACAAACAAGCACACAAAAATAACTTACAAGCACACACAAAACTAACTAACAAGAACACAAAACTAACAAGCACAAAAACAACAAACTAACAAACACACACACAACTAACAAGCACACCCAAAACTAACAAGCACACACAAACCTAACAAGCACACACAAAACTAACAAGCACATACAAACCTAACTAACAAGCACATACATAACAAACTAACAAGCACACACCAAAAAACTAACAACCACACATAAAACTAACAAGCACAATGAAATCAAACTAACAAGCACATAAAAAACAAACTAACAAGCACACACAAAACTAACAAGCACACAAAAAACTATTAAGCACAAAGATATCAAACTAAAAGGAACACAAAACTAACAAGCACACATAAATCAAACTAACAAGCACACACAAATCAAACAAGCACACAGAAAACTAACAATCACACACAAAAAACTAACAAGCACACACAAAACTAACAATCACACACAAAACAAACTAACAAGCACATACAAAACTAACTACCAAGCACACACAAAACAAACAAGCACACCCAAAACTAACAAACACACACAAACCTATTAAGCACACACAAAACTAACAAGCACACTCAAACCTAACTAACAAGCACACACAAAACTGACTAACAAGCACACACAAACCTAACAAGCACACACAAAACTTACATTCACACACAAAACAAACAAGTACACACAAAACAAACTAACAAGTACACAGAAAACTAACAAGCACACACAAAACAAACAAGCACACACAAAACAAACTAACAAGCACACACAAAACTAACAAACACACACAAAACTAACAAGCACACAGAAATCAAACTAACAAGCACACAAAAAAAACAAGCACACACAAAACAAACAATCACACACAAAAAAACTAACAAGCACACACAAAACTAACTAACAAGTGCACACAAAACAAACAAGCAGACACAAATCAAACTAACAAGCACACACAAAACTAACAAGCACACACAAAACTAACTAACAAGCACACGAAACTAACAAGCACACACAACCCAAACTAACAAGCACACAAAAAAACTAACAAGCACACACAAAACAAACAAGCACACAAACATCAAACTATTAAGCACACACAATACTAACTAACAAGCACACAAAAAACTAACAAGCACACACAAAAACCACTAACAAGCATACACAAAACTAACAAGCACACACAAAACAAACTAACAAGCACACACAAAACCAACAAGCACACACAAAACTAACTAACAAGCACACACAAAACTAACAAGCACACACAAAACAAACTAACAAGCACACAAAAAACAAACTAACAAGCACACAAAAAACAAACTAACAAGCACACACAAAACAAACAATCATACAAAAAACAAACTAACAAGCACACACAAATTAATTTAACAAGCACACACAACCAACAAGCACACACAAACCTATCAAGCACACACAAAACTATCAAGCACACACAAACCTAACTAACAAGCACACACAAAACTAACTAACAAGCACACACAAACCTAACAAGCACACACAAAACTTACATTCACAAACAAAACAAACAAGCACACACAAAACTAACTACCAAGCACACACAAATCAAACAAGCACACCCAAAACTAACAAGCACACACAAACCAAACAAGCACACACGAAACTAACAAGCACACACAAACCTAACTAACAAGCACATACATAACAAACTAACAAGCACACACCAAAAAACTAACAACCACACATAAAACTAACAAGCACAATGAAATAAAACTAACAAGCACACAAAACAAACAAGCACACACAAATCAAACTAACAAGCACACAGAAAACTAACAAGCACACAAAAAAAAAACAAGTACACAAAACAAACTAACAAGCACACACAAAACTAACTAACAAGAACACAAAACTAACAAGCACACACAAAAAACAAACTAACAAGCACACACAAAACTAACAAGCACACACAAAACTAACTAACAAGAACACGAAACTAACAATCACACACAAACCAAACTAACAAGCACACACAAAACTAACAAGCACACACAAAACAAACTAACAAGCACACACAAAACAAACAAGCACACACAAAACTAACTAACAAGCACACACAAAACTAACAAACACACAAAACAAACTAACAGGCACACACAAAACTAACAACCACACATAAAACTAACAAGCACAATGAAATCAAACTAACAAGTACACAAAACAAACTAACAAGCACACACAAAACTAACTAACAAGAACACAAAACTAACAAGCACACACAAAAAACAAACTATCAAGCACACACAAAACTAACAAGCACACACAAAACTAACTAACAAGCACACACAAAACTAACTATTAAGCACACACAAAACTAACAAGCACACACAAAACTAACAAGCACACACAAAACTAACAAGCACTCATAAATCAAACTAACAAGCACACACAAAACTAACAAGCTTACACAAAACTAACTAACAAGCACACTTAAAACTAACAAGCACACACAAATCAAACTAACAAGCACACAGAAAACTAACAAGCACACACAAAAAAACAAGCACACAAAACAAACTAACAAGCACACACAAAACTAACTAACAAAAACACAAAACTAACAAGCACACACAAAAAGCAAACTAACAAGCACACACAAAACTAACAAGCCCACACAAAACTAACAAACAAGCACACACAAAACAAACCATCAAGCACACACAAATCAAACTAACAAGCACACACAACAAACAAGCACACAAAAATAACTTACAAGCACACACAAAACTAACTAACAAGAACACAAAACTAACAAGCACAAAAACAACAAACTAACAAACACACACACAACTAAAAAGCACACACAAAACAAACTAACAAGCACACACCAAACTAACTAACAAACACACACAAAACAAACTAAAAAGCACACACAAAACTAAAAAGCACACACAAAACTAAAAAACAAGTGCACACAAAACAAACAAGCACACACAAATCAAACTAACAAGCACACAGAAAACTAACAAGCACACACAAAAAAAACAAGCACACAAAACAAACTAACAAGCACACACAAAACTAACTAACAAGAACACAAAACTAACAAGCACACACAAAAAACAAACTAACAAGCACACACAAAACTAACTAACAAACACACACAAAACAAACTAAAAAGCACACACAAAACTAAAAAGCACACACAAAACTAAAAAACAAGTGCACACAAAACAAACAAGCACACACAAATCAAACTAACAAGCACACAGAAAACTAACAAGCACACACAAAAAAAACAAGCACACAAAACAAACTAACAAGCACACACAAAACTAACTAACAAGAACACAAAACTAACAAGCACACACAAAAAACAAACTAACAAGCACACACAAAACTAACAAGCCCACACAAAACTAACTAACAAGCACACACAAAACAAACCATCAAGCACACACAAATCAAACTAACAAGCACACACAACAAACAAGCACACAAAAATAACTTACAAGCACACACAAAACAAACTAACACGCACACACAAAACTAACAAGAACACAAAACTAACAAGCACAAAAACAACAAACTAACAAACACACACACAACTAACAAGCACACCCAAAACTAACAAGCACACACAAACCTAACAAGCACACACAAAACTAACAAGCACATACAAACCTAACTAACAAGCACATACATAACAAACTAACAAGCACACACCAAAAAACTAACAACCACACATAAAACTAACAAGCACAATGAAATCAAACTAACAAGCACACAAAAAACAAACTAACAAGCACACACAAAACTAACAAGCACACAAAAAACTATTAAGCACAAAGATATCAAACTAAAAGGAACACAAAACTAACAAGCACACATAAATCAAACTAACAAGCACACACAAATCTAACAAGCACACACAAAACTAACAATCACACACAAAAAACTAACAAGCACACACAAAACTAACAATCACACACAAAACAAACTAACAAGCACATACAAAACTAACTACCAAGCACACACAAAACAAACAAGCACACCCAAAACTAACAAGCACACACAAACCTATTAAGCACACACAAAACTAACAAGCACACACAAACCTAACTAACAAGCACACACAAAACTGACTAACAAGCACACAAAAACCTAACAAGCACACACAAAACTTACATTCACACACAAAACAAACAAGCACACACAAAACAAACTAACAAGTACACAGAAAACTAACAAGCACACACAAAACAAACAAGCACACACAAAACAAACTAACAAGCACACACAAAACTAACAAACACACACAAAACTAACAAGCACACAGAAATCAAACTAACAAGCACACAAAAAAACAAGCACACACAAAACAAACAATCACACACAAAAAAACTAACAAGCACACACAAAACTAACTAACAAGTGCACACAAAACAAACAAGCAGACACAAATCAAACTAACAAGCACACACAAAACTAACAAGCACACACAAAACTAACTAACAAGCACACGAAACTAACAAGCACACACAACCCAAACTAACAAGCACACAAAAAAACTAACAAGCACACACAAAACAAACTAGCACACAAACATCAAACTATTAAGCACACACAATACTAACTAACAAGCACACAAAAATCTAACAAGCACACACAAAAACCACTAACAAGCATACACAAAACTAACAAGCACACACAAAACAAACTAACAAGCACACACAAAACAACAAGCACACACAAAACTAACTAACAAGCACACACAAAACTAACAAGCACACACAAAACAAACTAACAAGCACACAAAAAACAAACTAACAAGCACACAAAAACAAACTAACAAGCACACACAAAACAAACAATCATACACAAAACAAACTAACAAGCACACACAAATTAATTTAACAAGCACACACAACCAACAAGCACACACAAACCTATCAAGCACACACAAAACTATCAAGCACACACAAACCTAACTAACAAGCACACTCAAAACTAACTAACAAGCACACACAAACCTAACAAGCACACACAAAACTTACATTCACACACAAAACAAACAAGCACACACAAAACTAACTACCAAGCACACACAAATCAAACAAGTAAACCCAAAACTAACAAGCACACACAAACCAAACAAGCACAAACGAAACTAACAAGCACACACAAACCTAACTAACAAGCACATACATAACAAACTAACAAGCACACACCAAAAAACTAACAACCACACATAAAACTAACAAGCACAATGAAATAAAACTAACAAGCACACAAAACAAACAAGCACACACAAATCAAACTAACAAGCACACAGAAAACTAACAAGCACACAAAAAAAAACAAGTACACAAAACAAACTAACAAGCACACACAAAACTAACTAACAAGAACACAAAACTAACAAGCACACACAAAAAACAAACTAACAAGCACACACAAAACTAACAAGCACACACAAAACTAACTAACAAGAACACGAAACTAACAATCACACACAAACCAAACTAAAAAGCACACACAAAACTAACAAGCACACACAAAACAAACTAACAAGCACACACAAAACAAACAAGCACACACAAAACTAACTAACAAGCACACACAAAACTAACAAACACACAAAACAAACTAACAAGCACACAGAAAACAAACTAACAAGCACACACAAAACAAACTAACACGCACACACAAAACTAACAACCACACATAAAACTAACAAGCACAATGAAATCAAACTAACAAGTACACAAAACAAACTAACAAGCACACACAAAACTAACTAACAAGAACACAAAACTAACAAGCACACACAAAAAACAAACTATCAAGCACACACAAAACTAACAAGCACACACAAAACTAACTAACAAGCACACACAAAACTAACTATTAAGCACACACAAAACTAACAAGCACACACAAAACTAACAAGCACACACAAAACTAACAAGCACTCATAAATCAAACTAACAAGCACACACAAAACTAACAAGCTTACACAAAACTAACTAACAAGCACACTTAAAACTAACAAGCACACACAAATCAAACTAACAAGCACACAGAAAACTAACAAGCACACACAAAAAAACAAGCACACAAAACAAACTAACAAGCACACACAAAACTAACTAACAAAAACACAAAACTAACAAGCACACACAAAAAGCAAACTAACAAGCACACACAAAACTAACAAGCCCACACAAAATTAACAAACAAGCACACACAAAACAAACCATCAAGCACACACAAATCAAACTAACAAGCACACACAACAAACAAGCACACAAAAATAACTTACAAGCACACACAAAACTAACTAACAAGAACACAAAACTAACAAGCACAAAAACAACAAACTAACAAACACACACACAACTAAAAAGCACACACAAAACAAACTAACAAGCACACACAAAACTAACTAACAAACACACACAAAACAAACTAAAAAGCACACACAAAACTAACAAGCACACACAAAACTAAAAAACAAGTGCACACAAAACAAACAAGCACACACAAATCAAACTAACAAGCACACAGAAAACTAACAAGCACACACAAAAAAAAACAAGAACACAAAACAAACTAACAAGCACACACAAATCAAACTAACAAGCACACAGAAAACTAACAAGCACACACAAAAAAAACAAGCACACAAAACAAACTAACAAGCACACACAAAACTAACTAACAAGAACACAAAACTAACAAGCACACACAAAAAACAAACTAACAAGCACACACAAAACTAACAAGCCCACACAAAACTAACTAACAAGCACACACAAAACAAACCATCAAGCACACACAAATCAAACTAACAAGCACACACAACAAACAAGCACACAAAATCAATGAAATCAAACTAACAAGTACACAAAACAAACTAACAAGCACACACAAAACTAACTAACAAGAACACAAAACTAACAAGCACACACAAAAAACAAACTATCAAGCACACACAAAACTAACAAGCACACACAAAACTAACTAACAAGCACACACAAAACTAACTATTAAGCACACACAAAACTAACAAGCACACACAAAACTAACAAGCACACACAAAACTAACAAGCACTCATAAATCAAACTAACAAGCACACACAAAACTAACAAGCTTACACAAAACTAACTAACAAGCACACTTAAAACTAACAAGCACACACAAATCAAACTAACAAGCACACAGAAAACTAACAAGCACACACAAAAAAACAAGCACACAAAACAAACTAACAAGCACACACAAAACTAACTAACAAAAACACAAAACTAACAAGCACACACAAAAAGCAAACTAACAAGCACACACAAAACTAACAAGCCCACACAAAACTAACAAACAAGCACACACAAAACAAACCATCAAGCACACACAAATCAAACTAACAAGCACACACAACAAACAAGCACACAAAAATAACTTACAAGCACACACAAAACTAACTAACAAGAACACAAAACTAACAAGCACAAAAACAACAAACTAACAAACACACACACAACTAAAAAGCACACACAAAACAAACTAACAAGCACACACAAAACTAACTAACAAACACACACAAAACAAACTAACAAGCACACACAAAACTAACAAGCACACACAAAACTAAAAAACAAGTGCACACAAAACAAACAAGCACACACAAATCAAACTAACAAGCACACACAAAACTAACAAGCACACACAAAAAAAAACAAGAACACAAAACAAACTAACAAGCACACACAAATCAAACTAACAAGCACACAGAAAACTAAAAAGCACACACAAAAAAAACAAGCACACAAAACAAACTAACAAGCACACAGAAAACTAACAAGCACACAAAAAAAAACAAGTACACAAAACAAACTAACAAGCACACACAAAACTAACTAACAAGAACACAAAACTAACAAGCACACACAAAAAACAAACTAACAAGCACACACAAAACTAACAAGCACACACAAAACTAGCAAGCACACACAAAACTAACAAGCACACACAAAAAACAAACTAACAAGCACACACAAAACTAACAAGCACACACAAAACTAACTAACAAGCACACGAAATTAACTAGCACACACAAACCAAACTAACAAGCACAAAAAAAAACTAACAAGCACACACTAAACAATCAAGCACACAAACAACAAACTAACAAGCACACACAATACTAACTAACAAGCACACACAAAACTAACAAGCACACACAAAACTAAAAAACAAGTGCACACAAAACAAACAAGCACACACAAATCAAACTAACAAGCACACACAAAACTAACAAGCACACACAAAAAAAAACAAGAACACAAAACAAACTAACAAGCACACACAAATCAAACTAACAAGCACACAGAAAACTAAAAAGCACACACAAAAAAAACAAGCACACAAAACAAACTAACAAGCACACAGAAAACTAACAAGCACACAAAAAAAAACAAGTACACAAAACAAACTAACAAGCACACACAAAACTAACTAACAAGAACACAAAACTAACAAGCACACACAAAAAACAAACTAACAAGCACACACAAAACTAACAAGCACACACAAAACTAGCAAGCACACACAAAACTAACAAGCACACACAAAAAACAAACTAACAAGCACACACAAAACTAACAAGCACACACAAAACTAACTAACAAGCACACGAAATTAACTAGCACACACAAACCAAACTAACAAGCACAAAAAAAACTAACAAGCACACACAAAACTAACTAACAAGAACACAAAACTAACAAGCACACACAAAAAACAAACTATCAAGCACACACAAAACTAACAAGCACACACAAAACTAACTAACAAGCACACACAAAACTAACTATTAAGCACACACAAAACTAACAAGCACACACAAAACTAACAAGCACACACAAAACTAACAAGCACTCATAAATCAAACTAACAAGCACACACAAAACTAACAAGCTTACACAAAACTAACTAACAAGCACACTTAAAACTAACAAGCACACACAAATCAAACTAACAAGCACACAGAAAACTAACAAGCACACACAAAAAAAACAAGCACACAAAACAAACTAACAAGCACACACAAAACTAACTAACAAAAACACAAAACTAACAAGCACACACAAAAAGCAAACTAACAAGCACACACAAAACTAACAAGCCCACACAAAATTAACAAACAAGCACACACAAAACAAACCATCAAGCACACACAAATCAAACTAACAAGCACACACAACAAACAAGCACACAAAAATAACTTACAAGCACACACAAAACTAACTAACAAGAACACAAAACTAACAAGCACAAAAACAACAAACTAACAAACACACACACAACTAAAAAGCACACACAAAACAAACTAACAAGCACACACAAAACTAACTAACAAACACACACAAAACAAACTAAAAAGCACACACAAAACTAACAAGCACACACAAAACTAAAAAACAAGTGCACACAAAACAAACAAGCACACACAAATCAAACTAACAAGCACACAGAAAACTAACAAGCACACACAAAAAAAAACAAGAACACAAAACAAACTAACAAGCACACACAAATCAAACTAACAAGCACACAGAAAACTAACAAGCACACACAAAAAAAACAAGCACACAAAACAAACTAACAAGCACACACAAAACTAACTAACAAGAACACAAAACTAACAAGCACACACAAAAAACAAACTAACAAGCACACACAAAACTAACAAGCCCACACAAAACTAACTAACAAGCACACACAAAACAAACCATCAAGCACACACAAATCAAACTAACAAGCACACACAACAAACAAGCACACAAAATCAATGAAATCAAACTAACAAGTACACAAAACAAACTAACAAGCACACACAAAACTAACTAACAAGAACACAAAACTAACAAGCACACACAAAAAACAAACTATCAAGCACACACAAAACTAACAAGCACACACAAAACTAACTAACAAGCACACACAAAACTAACTATTAAGCACACACAAAACTAACAAGCACACACAAAACTAACAAGCACACACAAAACTAACAAGCACTCATAAATCAAACTAACAAGCACACACAAAACTAACAAGCTTACACAAAACTAACTAACAAGCACACTTAAAACTAACAAGCACACACAAATCAAACTAACAAGCACACAGAAAACTAACAAGCACACACAAAAAAAACAAGCACACAAAACAAACTAACAAGCACACACAAAACTAACTAACAAAAACACAAAACTAACAAGCACACACAAAAAGCAAACTAACAAGCACACACAAAACTAACAAGCCCACACAAAACTAACAAACAAGCACACACAAAACAAACCATCAAGCACACACAAATCAAACTAACAAGCACACACAACAAACAAGCACACAAAAATAACTTACAAGCACACACAAAACTAACTAACAAGAACACAAAACTAACAAGCACAAAAACAACAAACTAACAAACACACACACAACTAAAAAGCACACACAAAACAAACTAACAAGCACACACAAAACTAACTAACAAACACACACAAAACAAACTAACAAGCACACACAAAACTAACAAGCACACACAAAACTAAAAAACAAGTGCACACAAAACAAACAAGCACACACAAATCAAACTAACAAGCACACACAAAACTAACAAGCACACACAAAAAAAAACAAGAACACAAAACAAACTAACAAGCACACACAAATCAAACTAACAAGCACACAGAAAACTAAAAAGCACACACAAAAAAAACAAGCACACAAAACAAACTAACAAGCACACAGAAAACTAACAAGCACACAAAAAAAAACAAGTACACAAAACAAACTAACAAGCACACACAAAACTAACTAACAAGAACACAAAACTAACAAGCACACACAAAAAACAAACTAACAAGCACACACAAAACTAACAAGCACACACAAAACTAGCAAGCACACACAAAACTAACAAGCACACACAAAAAACAAACTAACAAGCACACACAAAACTAACAAGCACACACAAAACTAACTAACAAGCACACGAAATTAACTAGCACACACAAACCAAACTAACAAGCACAAAAAAAAACTAACAAGCACACACTAAACAATCAAGCACACAAACAACAAACTAACAAGCACACACAATACTAACTAACAAGCACACAAAAAACTAACAAGCACACACAAAAACCACTAACAAGCATACACAAAACTAACAAGCACACACAAAACAAACTAACAAGCACACACAAAACCAACAAGCACACACAAAACTAACTAACAAGCACACACAAAACTAACAAGCACACACAAAACAAACTAACAAGCACACAAAAAACTAACCATCACACAGAAATCAAACTAACAAGCACACATATAACAAACAAACATACAGAAATCAAACTAACAAAAACACACAAAACTAACAAGCACACAGAAAACTAACAATCACACGCAAAAAAACTAACAAGCACACACAAAACAAACAATCACACACAAAACAAACTAACAAGCACACAAAAAACAAACTAACAAGCACACAAAAAACTAACAAGCACACACAAAAACCACTAACAAGCATACACAAAACTAACAAGCACACACAAAACAAACTAACAAGCACACACAAAACCAACAAGCACACACAAAACTAACTAACAAGCACACACAAAACTAACAAGCACACACAAAACAAACTAACAAGCACACAAAAAACAAACTAACAAGCACACAAAAACAAACTAACAAGCACACACAAAACAAACAATCATACACAAAACAAACTAACAAGCACACACAAATTAATTTAACAAGCACACACAACCAACAAGCACACACAAACCTATCAAGCACACACAAAACTATCAAGCACACACAAACCTAACTAACAAGCACACACAAAACTAACTAACAAGCACACACAAACCTAACAAGCACACACAAAACTTACATTCACACACAAAACAAACAAGCACACACAAAACTAACTACCAAGCACACACAAATCAAACAAGCACACCCAAAACTAACAAGCACACACAAACCAAACAAGCACACACGAAACTAACAAGCACACACAAACCTAACTAACAAGCACATACATAACAAACTAACAAGCACACACCAAAAAACTAACAACCACACATAAAACTAACAAGCACAATGAAATAAAACTAACAAGCACACAAAGCAAACAAGCACACACAAATCAAACTAACAAGCACACAGAAAACTAACAAGCACACAAAAAAAAACAAGTACACAAAACAAACTAACAAGCACACACAAAACTAACTAACAAGAACACAAAACTAACAAGCACACACAAAAAACAAACTAACAAGCACACACAAAACTAACAAGCACACACAAAACTAACTAACAAGAACACGAAACTAACAATCACACACAAACCAAACTAACAAGCACACACAAAACTAACAAGCACACACAAAACAAACTAACAAGCACACACAAAACAAACAAGCACACACAAAACTAACTAACAAGCACACACAAAACTAACAAACACACAAAACAAACTAACAAGCACACACAAAACAAACTAACAAGCACACACAAAACAAACTAACACGCACACACAAAACTAACAACCACACATAAAACTAACAAGCACAATGAAATCAAACTAACAAGTACACAAAACAAACTAACAAGCACACACAAAACTAACTAACAAGAACACAAAACTAACAAGCAAACACAAAAAACAAACTATCAAGCACACACAAAACTAACAAGCACACACAAAACTAACTAACAAGCACACACAAAACTAACTATTAAGCACACACAAAACTAACAAGCACACACAAAACTAACAAGCACACACAAAACTAACAAGCACTCATAAATCAAACTAACAAGCACACACAAAACTAACAAGCTTACACAAAACTAACTAACAAGCACACTTAAAACTAACAAGCACACACAAATCAAACTAACAAGCACACAGAAAACTAACAAGCACACACAAAAAAAACAAGCACACAAAACAAACTAACAAGCACACACAAAACTAACTAACAAAAACACAAAACTAACAAGCACACACAAAAAGCAAACTAACAAGCACACACAAAACTAACAAGCCCACACAAAACTAACAAACAAGCACACACAAAACAAACCATCAAGCACACACAAATCAAACTAACAAGCACACACAACAAACAAGCACACAAAAATAACTTACAAGCACACACAAAACTAACTAACAAGAACACAAAACTAACAAGCACAAAAACAACAAACAAACAAACACACACACAACTAAAAAGCACACACAAAACAAACTAACAAGCACACACAAAACTAACTAACAAACACACACAAAACAAACTAAAAAGCACACACAAAACTAACAAGCACACACAAAACTAAAAAACAAGTGCACACAAAACAAACAAGCACACACAAATCAAACTAACAAGCACACAGAAAACTAACAAGCACACACAAAAAAAAACAAGAACACAAAACAAACTAACAAGCACACAGAAAACTAACAAGCACACACAAAAAAAACAAGCACACAAAACAAACTAACAAGCACAAAGAAAACTAACTAACAAGAACACAAAACTAACAAGCACACACAAAAAACAAACTAACAAGCACACACAAAACTAACAAGCCCACACAAAACTAACTAACAAGCACACACAAAACAAACCATCAAGCACACACAAATCAAACTAACAAGCACACACAACAAACAAGCACACAAAAATAACTTACCAGCACACACAAAACTAACTAACAAGAACACAAAACTAACAAGCACAAAAACAACAAACTAACAAACACACACACAACTAACAAGCACACCCAAAACTAACAAGCACACACAAACCTAACAAGCACACACAAAACTAACAAGCACATACAAACCTAACTAACAAGCACATACATAACAAACTAACAAGCACACACCAAAAAACTAACAACCACACATAAAACTAACAAGCACAATGAAATCAAACTAACAAGCACACAAAAAACAAACTAACAAGCACACACAAAACTAACAAGCACACAAAAAACTATTAAGCACAAAGATATCAAACTAAAAGGAACACAAAACTAACAAGCACACATAAATCAAACTAACAAGCACACACAAATCTAACAAGCACACACAAAACTAACAATCACACACAAAAAACTAACAAGCACACACAAAACTAACAATCACACACAAAACAAACTAACAAGCACATACAAAACTAACTACCAAGCACACACAAAACAAACAAGCACACCCAAAACTAACAAGCACACACAAACCTATTAAGCACACACAAAACTAACAAGCACACTCAAACCTAACTAACAAGCACACACAAAACTGACTAACAAGCACACAAAAACCTAACAAGCACACACAAAACTTATATTCACACACAAAACAAACAAGCACACACAAAACAAACTAACAAGTACACAGAAAACTAACAAGCACACACAAAACAAACAAGCACACACAAAACAAACTAACAAGCACACACAAAACTAACAAACACACACAAAACTAACAAGCACACAGAAATCAAACTAACAAGCACACAAAAAAACAAGCACACACAAAACAAACAATCACACACAAAAAAACTAACAAGCACACACAAAACTAACTAACAAGTGCACACAAAACAAACAAGCAGACACAAATCAAACTAACAAGCACACACAAAACTAACAAGCACACACAAAACTAACTAACAAGCACACGAAACTAACAAGCACACACAACCCAAACTAACAAGCACACAAAAAACTAACAAGCACACACAAAACAAACAAGCACACAAACATCAAACTATTAAGCACACACAATACTAACTAACAAGCACACAAAAATCTAACAAGCACACACAAAAACCACTAACAAGCATACACAAAACTAACAAGCACACACAAAACAAACTAACAAGCACACACAAAACCAACAAGCACACACAAAACTAACTAACAAGCACACACAAAACTAACAAGCACACACAAAACAAACTAACAAGCACACAAAAAACAAACTAACAAGCACACAAAAACAAACTAACAAGCACACACAAAACAAACAATCATACACAAAACAAACTAACAAGCACACACAAATTAATTTAACAAGCACACACAACCAACAAGCACACACAAACCTATCAAGCACACACAAAACTATCAAGCACACACAAACCTAACTAACAAGCACACTCAAAACTAACTAACAAGCACACACAAACCTAACAAGCACACACAAAACTTACATTCACACACAAAACAAACAAGCACACACAAAACTAACTACCAAGCACACACAAATCAAACAAGCACACCCAAAACTAACAAGCACACACAAACCAAACAAGCACAAACGAAACTAACAAGCACACACAAACCTAACTAACAAGCACATACATAACAAACTAACAAGCACACACCAAAAAACTAACAACCACACATAAAACTAACAAGCACAATGAAATAAAACTAACAAGCACACAAAACAAACAAGCACACACAAATCAAACTAACAAGCACACAGAAAACTAACAAGCACACAAAAAAAACAAGTACACAAAACAAACTAACAAGCACACACAAAACTAACTAACAAGAACACAAAACTAACAAGCACACACAAAAAACAAACTAACAAGCACACACAAAACTAACAAGCACACACAAAACTAACTAACAAGAACACGAAACTAACAATCACACACAAACCAAACTAACAAGCACACACAAAACTAACAAGCACACACAAAACAAACTAACAAGCACACACAAAACAAACAAGCACACACAAAACTAACTAACAAGCACACACAAAACTAACAAACACACAAAACAAACTAACAAGCACACAGAAAACAAACTAACAAGCACACACAAAACAAACTAACACGCACACACAAAACTAACAACCACACATAAAACTAACAAGCACAATGAAATCAAACTAACAAGTACACAAAACAAACTAACAAGCACACACAAAACTAACTAACAAGAACACAAAACTAACAAGCACACACAAAAAACAAACTATCAAGCACACACAAAACTAACAAGCACACACAAAACTAACTAACAAGCACACACAAAACTAACTATTAAGCACACACAAAACTAACAAGCACACACAAAACTAACAAGCACACACAAAACTAACAAGCACTCATAAATCAAACTAACAAGCACACACAAAACTAACAAGCTTACACAAAACTAACTAACAAGCACACTTAAAACTAACAAGCACACACAAATCAAACTAACAAGCACACAGAAAACTAACAAGCACACAAAAAAAAACAAGCACACAAAACAAACTAACAAGCACACACAAAACTAACTAACAAAAACACAAAACTAACAAGCACACACAAAAAGCAAACTAACAAGCACACACAAAACTAACAAGCCCACACAAAACTAACAAACAAGCACACACAAAACAAACCATCAAGCACACACAAATCAAACTAACAAGCACACACAACAAACAAGCACACAAAAATAACTTACAAGCACACACAAAACTAACTAACAAGAACACAAAACTAACAAGCACAAAAACAACAAACTAACAAACACACACACAACTAAAAAGCACACACAAAACAAACTAACAAGCACACACAAAACTAACTAACAAACACACACAAAACAAACTAACAAGCACACACAAAACTAACAAGCACACACAAAACTAAAAAACAAGTGCACACAAAACAAACAAGCACACACAAATCAAACTAACAAGCACACACAAAACTAACAAGCACACACAAAAAAAAACAAGAACACAAAACAAACTAACAAGCACACACAAATCAAACTAACAAGCACACAGAAAACTAACAAGCACACACAAAAAAAACAAGCACACAAAACAAACTAACAAGCACACAGAAAACTAACAAGCACACAAAAAAACAAGTACACAAAACAAACTAACAAGCACACACAAAACTAACTAACAAGAACACAAAACTAACAAGCACACACAAAAAACAAACTAACAAGCACACACAAAACTAACAAGCACACACAAAACTAACTAACAAGAACACGAAACTAACAATCACACACAAACCAAACTAACAAGCACACACAAAACTAACAAGCACACACAAAACAAACTAACAAGCACACACAAAACAAACAAGCACACACAAAACTAACTAACAAGCACACACAAAACTAACAAACACACAAAACAAACTAACAAGCACACACAAAACAAACTAACAAGCACACACAAAACAAACTAACACGCACACACAAAACTAACAACCACACATAAAACTAACAAGCACAATGAAATCAAACTAACAAGTACACAAAACAAACTAACAAGCACACACAAAACTAACTAACAAGAACACAAAACTAACAAGCACACACAAAAAACAAACTATCAAGCACACACAAAACTAACAAGCACACACAAAACTAACTAACAAGCACACACAAAACTAACTATTAAGCACACACAAAACTAACAAGCACACACAAAACTAACAAGCACACACAAAACTAACAAGCACTCATAAATCAAACTAACAAGCACACACAAAACTAACAAGCTTACACAAAACTAACTAACAAGCACACTTAAAACTAACAAGCACACACAAATCAAACTAACAAGCACACAGAAAACTAACAAGCACACACAAAAAAAACAAGCACACAAAACAAACTAACAAGCACACACAAAACTAACTAACAAAAACACAAAACTAACAAGCACACACAAAAAGCAAACTAACAAGCACACACAAAACTAACAAGCCCACACAAAACTAACAAACAAGCACACACAAAACAAACCATCAAGCACACACAAATCAAACTAACAAGCACACACAACAAACAAGCACACAAAAATAACTTACAAGCACACACAAAACTAACTAACAAGAACACAAAACTAACAAGCACAAAAACAACAAACTAACAAACACACACACAACTAAAAAGCACACACAAAACAAACTAACAAGCACACACAAAACTAACTAACAAACACACACAAAACCAACAAGCACACACAAAACTAACTAACAAGCACACACAAAACTAACAAGCACACACAAAACAAACTAACAAGCACACAAAAAACAAACTAACAAGCACACAAAAAACAATATAACAAGCACACACAAAACAAACAACCATACACAAAGCAATCTAACAAGCACACACAAAACAAACTAACAAGCACACACAAAACTAACAAGCACACACAAAACTAACTAACAAGTGCACACAAAACAAAGAAGCACACACAAGTCAAACTAACAAGCACACACAAAACTAACAAGCACACACAAAACTAATTAACAAGCACACGAAACTAACAAGCACACACAAACCAAACTAACAAGCACACAAAAAAAACTAACAAGCACACACAAAACAAACAAGCACACAAACAACAAACTATTAAGCACACACAATACTAACTAACAAGCACACAAAAAACTAACAAGCACACACAAAAACCACTAACAAGCATACACATAACTAACAAGCACACACAAAACAAACTAACAAGCACACACAAAACCAACAAGCACACACAAAACTAACTAACAAGCACACACAAAACTAACAAGCACACACAAAACTAACTAACAAGAACACAAAACTAACAAGCACACAAACAACAAACTAACAAGCACACACACAACTAACAAGCACACAGAAAACAAACTAACAAGCACACACAAAACTAACTAACAAGCACACACAAAACATCAAGCACACACAAAACTAACAAGCACACACAAAACTAGCAAGCACACACAAAACTAGCAAGCACACACAAAACTAACAAGCACACACAAAACTAACTAACAAGCACACGAAATTAACTAGCACACACAAACCAAACTAACAAGCACAAAAAAAACTAACAAGCACACACTAAACAAACAAGCACACAAACAACAAACTAACAAGCACACACAATACTAACTAACAAGCACACAAAAAACTAACAAGCACACACAAAAACCACTAACAAGCATACACAAAACTAACAAGCACACACAAAACAAACTAACAAGCACACACAAAACCAACAAGCACACACAAAACTAACTAACAAGCACACACAAAACTAACAAGCACACACAAAACAAACTAACAAGCACACAAAAAACTAACCATCACACAGAAATCAAACTAACAAGCACACATATAACAAACAAACATACAGAAATCAAACTAACAAAAACACACAAAACTAACAAGCACACAGAAAACTAACAATCACACGCAAAAAAACTAACAAGCACACACAAAACTAACAATCACACACAAAACAAACTAACAAGCACACAAAAAACAAACTAACAAGCACACAAAAAACAAACTAACAAGCACACACAAAACAAACAATCATACACAAAACAAACTAACAAGCACACACAAATAAATTTAACAAGCACACACAACCAACAAGCACACACAAACCTATCAAGCACACACAAAACTATCAAGCACACACAAACCTAACTAACAAGCACACACAAAACTAACTAAGAAGCACACACAAACCTAACAAGCACACACAAAACTTACATTCACACACAAAACAAACAAGCACACACAAAACTAACTACCAAGCACACACAAATCAAACAAGCACACCCAAAACTAACAAGCACACACAAACCAAACAAGCACACACGAAACTAACAAGCACACACAAACCTAACTAACAAGCACATACATAACAAACTAACAAGCACACACCAAAAAACTAACAACCACACATAAAACTAACAAGCACACAAAAAGCAAACTTACAAGCACACACAAAACTAACAAGCACACAAAAAACTAACAAGCACACAGATAACAAACTAACAGGAATACACAAAACTTACAAGCACACAGAAATCAAACTAATAAGCACACACAAAACTAACAAGCACACACAAAACTAACAATCACACACAAAAAAACTAACAAGCACACACAAAACTAATAATCACACACAAAACAAACTAACAAGCACACACAAAACTAACTACCAAGCACACACAAAACAAACAAGCTCACCCAAAACTAACAAGCACACACAGACCTATTAAGCACACACAAAACTAACAAGCACACAAACCTAACTAACAAGCACACACAAAACTAACTAACAAGCACACACAAACCTAACAAGCACACACAAAACTTACATTCACACACAAAACAAACAAGCACACACAAAACAAACTAACAAGCACACAGAAAACTAACAAGCACACACAAAACAAACAAGCACACAAAACAAACTAACAAGCACACACAAAACTAACTAACAAGAACACAAAACTAACAAGCACACACAAAAAAACTAACAAGCACACACAAAACTAACAAGCACACACAAAACTAACTAACAAGTGCACACAAAACAAACAAGCACACACAAGTCAAACTAACAAGCACACACAAAACTAACAAGCACACACAAAACTAACTAACAAGCAAACGAAACTAACAAGCACACACAAACCAAACTAACAAGCACACAAAAAAAACTAACAAGCACACACAAAAAAAACAAACACACAAACAACAAACTATTAAGCACACACAATACTAACTAACAAGCACACAAAAAACTAACAAGCACACACAAAAACCACTAACAAGCATACACAAAACTAACAAGCACACACAAAACAAACTAACAAGCCCACACAAAACCAACAAGCACACACAAAACTAACTAACAAGCACACACAAAACTAACAAGCACACACAAAACAAACTAACAAGCACACAAAAAACAATATAACAAGCACACACAAAACAAACAACCATACACAAAGCAATCTAACAAGCACACACAAAACAAACTAACAAGCACACACAAAACTAACAAGCACACACAAAACTAACTAACAAGTGCACACAAAACAAACAAGCACACACAAGTCAAACTAACAAGCACACACAAAACTAACAAGCACACACAAAACTAACTAACAAGCACACGAAACTAACAAGCACACACAAACCAAACTAACAAGCACACAAAAAAAACTAACAAGCACACACAAAACAAACAAGCACACAAACAACAAACTATTAAGCACACACAATACTAACTAACAAGCACACGAAAAACTAACAAGCACACACAAAAACCACTAACAAGCATACACATAACTAACAAGCACACACAAAACAAACTAACAAGCACACACAAAACCAACAAGCACACACAAAACTAACTAACAAGCACACACAAAACTAACAAGCACACACAAAACTAACTAACAAGAACACAAAACTAACAAGCACACAAACAACAAACTAACAAGCACACACACAACTAACAAGCACACAGAAAACAAACTAACAAGCACACACAAAACTAACTAACAAGCACACACAAAACATCAAGCACACACAAAACTAACAAGCACACACAAAACTAGCAAGCACACACAAAACTAACAAGCACACACAAAAAACAAACTAACAAGCACACACAAAACTAACAAGCACACACAAAACTAACTAACAAGCACACGAAATTAACTAGCACACACAAACCAAACTAACAAGCACAAAAAAAAACTAACAAGCACACACTAAACAAACAAGCACACAAACAACAAACTAACAAGCACACACAATACTAACTAACAAGCACACAAAAAACTAACAAGCACACACAAAAACCACTAACAAGCATACACAAAACTAACAAGCACACACAAAACAAACTAACAAGCACACACAAAACCAACAAGCACACACAAAACTAACTAACAAGCACACACAAAACTAACAAGCACACACAAAACAAACTAACAAGCACACAAAAAACTAACCATCACACAGAAATCAAACTAACAAGCACACATATAACAAACAAACATACAGAAATCAAACTAACAAAAACACACAAAACTAACAAGCACACAGAAAACTAACAATCACACGCATAAAAACTAACAAGCACACACAAAACTAACAATCACACACAAAACAAACTAACAAGCACACACAAAACTAACTACCAAGCACACAGAAATCAAACAAGCACACCCTAAACTAACAAGCACACACAAACCTAACAAGCACATACAAAACTAACAAGCACATACAAACCTAACTAACAAGCACATACATAACAAACTAACAAGCACACACCAAAAAACTAACAAGCACACAGAAAACTAACAAGCACACACAAAACAAACAAGCACACAAAACAAACTAACAAGCACACACAACCCAAACAACCATACACAAAGCAATCTAACAAGCACACACAAAACAAACAAGCAGACACAAAACAAACTAACAAGCACACAGAAAACTAACAAGCACACACAAAACAAACAAGCACACAAAACAAACTAACAAGCACACACAAAACTAACTAACAAGAACACAAAACTAACAAGCACACACAAAAAAAACTAACAAGCACACACAAAACTAACAAGCACACACAAAACTAACTAACAAGTGCACACAAAACAAACAAGCACACACAAGTCAAACTAACAAGCACACACAAAACTAACAAGCACACACAAAACTAACTAACAAGCAAACGAAACTAACAAGCACACACAAACCAAACTAACAAGCACACAAAAAAAACTAACAATCACACACAAAACAAACAAGCACACAAACAACAAACTATTAAGCACACACAATACTAACTAACAAGCACACAAAAAACTAACAAGCACACACAAAAACCACTAACAAGCATACACAAAACTAACAAGCACACACAAAACAAACTAACAAGCACACAAAAAACTAACCATCACACAGAAATCAAACTAACAAGCACACATATAACAAACAAACATACAGAAATCAAACTAACAAAAACACACAAAACTAACAAGCACACAGAAAACTAACAATCACACGCATAAAAACTAACAAGCACACACAAAACTAACAATCACACACAAAACAAACTAACAAGCACACACAAAACTAACTACCAAGCACACAGAAATCAAACAAGCACACCCTAAACTAACAAGCACACACAAACCTAACAAGCACACACAAAACTAACAAGCACATACAAACCTAACTAACAAGCACATACATAACAAACTAACAAGCACACACTAAAAAACTAACAAGCACACAGAAAACTAACAAGCACACACAAAACAAACAAGCACACAAAACAAACTAACAAGCACACACAACCCAAACAACCATACACAAAGCAATCTAACAAGCACACACAAAACAAACAAGCACACACAAAACAAACTAACAAGCACACAGAAAACTAACAAGCACACACAAAACAAACAAGCACACAAAACAAACTAACAAGCACACACAAAACTAACTAACAAGAACACAAAACTAACAAGCACACACAAAAAAAACTAACAAGCACACACAAAACTAACAAGCACACACAAAACTAACTAACAAGTGCACACAAAACAAACAAGCACACACAAGTCAAACTAACAAGCACACACAAAACTAACAAGCACACACAAAACTAACTAACAAGCAAACGAAACTAACAAGCACACACAAATCAAACTAACAAGCACACAAAAAAAACTAACAATCACACACAAAACAAACAAGCACACAAACAACAAACTATTAAGCACACACAATACTAACTAACAAGCACACAAAAAACTAACAAGCACACACAAAAACCACTAACAAGCATACACAAAACTAACAAGCACACACAAAACAAACTAACAAGCACACACAAAACCAACAAGCACACACAAAACTAACTAACAAGCACACACAATACTAACAAGCACACACAAAACAAACTAACAAGCACACAAAAAACAAACTAACAAGCACACAAAAAACAATATAACAAGCACACACAACCCAAACAACCATACACAAAGCAATCTAACAAGCACACACAAATCAAACTAACAAGCACACACAAAACTAACTAACAAGAACACAAAACTAACAAGCACACACAAAACAAACTAACAAGCACACACATAACTAACAAGCACACACAAAACAAACTAACAAGCACACACAAAATTAACTAACAAGCACACACAAAACTAACAAGCACACACAAAACTAACTAACAAGAACACAAAACTAACAAGCACACAAACAACAAACTAACAAGCACACACACAACTAACAAGCACACACAAAACAAACTAACAAGCACACACAAAACTAACTAACAAGCACACACAAAACATCAAGCACACACAAAACTAACAAGCACACACAAAACTAACAAGCACACACAAAACTAACAAGCACACAGAAATCAAACTAACAAGCACACAAAAAAAACAAGCACACACAAAACAAACTAACAAGCACACACAAAACTAACCATCACACAGAAATCAAACTAACAAGCACACATAGAACAAACAAACACACAGAAATCAAACTAACAAGCACACACAAAACTAACAAGCACACAGAAAACTAACAATCACACACAAAAAAACTAACAAGCACACACAAAACTAACAATCACACACAAAATAAACTAACAAGCACACACAAAACTAACTACTAAGCACACACAAAACAAACAAGCACACCCAAAACTAACAAGCACACACAAACCTAACAAGCACACACAAAACTAACAAGCACACACAAACCTAACTAACAAGCACATACAAAACAAACTAACCAGCACACACCAAAAAACTAACAACCACACATAAAACTAACAAGCACAATGAAATCAAACTAACAAGCACACAAAAAACAAACTAACAAGCACACACAAAACTAACAAGCACACACAAAACTAACAAGCACACAGATATCAAACTAACAGGAACACACAAAACTAACAAGCACACAGAAATCAAACTAACAAGCACACACAAAACTAACAAGCACACACAAAACTAACAATCACACACAAAAAAAAACTAACAAGCACACACAAAACTAACAATTACACACAAAACAAACTAACAAGCACACACAAAACTAACTAACAAGCACACACAAAACAAACAAGGACACCCAAAACTAACAAGCACACACAAACCTAACAAGCACACACAAAACTAACAAGCACACACATACCTAACTAACAAGCACACACAAAACTAACTAACAAGCACACACAAACCTAACAAGCACACACAAAACTTACATTCACACACAAAACAAACAAGCACACACAAAACAAACTAACAAGCACTTACAAAACAAACATAATTCACCTAGTAGTTATCTTCTTTTGTTTATTTTTCCAGGTACCGACAGTTATTCGACAGTTGGTGGCCCGCACTGATGATGGGTGGAATGGGCGGTTCAGGTCAGGGGTCAAGCCCTCTACTTCCCTGGATGTTGATGAGCAACACATAGATAAACAAGCTCATACAGATCGACACGCGAACATTGTTTTTTTTTTATAAAGACATTGTGAGACATAACTACAATTAATACACGTGACACATTTTCTTTATTTCAATAGTGAATCTTTCATTGAATGATCAGAGCAACATTCAGGATGGTTGGTGAATTATGTATAATAAAATGTATTTTTATTTATGTACATGTGTTTTGTTTTTCATTGTGTATAATGTAGTGTAGCTTATAGCAGTTATGGGATCAACACTAAATGTCCATATATGAAGAAATGATAAATATTGATTAACATAATTTTTAGATTGTCTTCAATTACAACATATTTTCTATGTCCGTATGTATGGTGTACATTTAGGTACTTTCGTAAACATACCTTTGTTAGCCTTTACCAGGCACCACCACAAATGAGGACATTAAGTCGCACACTCTATTCTCTTATCTAGCTGAAATACCTATAATAAAAGGCACTATGGTAAATTGATCAAACTTTAGTGACCAATGGTAATTTTTTATAAGCATCTATAAATAAACATATATAAACACTGATAAAGGGGTACCAGTACGATCACGAATATATCAATCGATATGTTTAATAAATTTTGGAATTCAAGGAAATAGAATTTATTTTTATATATATGGACATACGTAAGGAGAAGAAGCCTAGAACCAAACAGTTTTAAGACAATTTACAAAAAAAAAAACAAAACCAATCTACTTAATATTTAAATATTTAACTACATCAATCAATAATAATTTTATTTCTGACTCTCTTCATGAGCTAATAACGAGTTCGGTCCGGGTATTGTGAAATGTTCCACACAGCATTTAGAATAATTACAGGAGAGTCTGAAAGAATATTTTCCAGATTTAAACAATTACATTAAATGTAAAATATATCCGTTCAAAATAAATACACCATAGGCCTACATGCTAGAAAGTTTTTTGTTTACAGAAGAAGAGCGATAATTGTTGGAATTAGATTCAGACATATTATTGATACAAAACATACAGAGTATTCATTAAACACCAATCTGTTTGAAACTTTAAACACCTGCATTCAGTTTTGGAATATATTCTATTCATTTATCTATGTGAAGCTGCTTTTTTAAAATGTTTTTAGGCATTAGTCAGAAAAAAAAAAACTAAAAAAAAACAACAACAGCATCTCAGCATCTCAGGTTGAAATTATAAACCAGGGAACCCAATAATAATGAACGGTAATCTCATTATAAAAATTTCCCTCTTGTCATTGATTATTATGAATATTACTAGCTGTACCCTGGAAAACCTTTGCATAGAGTTATATCCCCTTAGGCTAGGTTATTTTTGGTTTCGGGCTGAGACTTAGTCTCTTAGAGCCCGTGAGATCAGACTTGCTGTGTCTCTCAACATCTGGAGACTGCCATAGAGCCCGATGGCCAGCAAGCTTCCGGACTGGTCCACCCTGTGGTCCGCCAGTCCGGGGCACTCGAAAAGCAAATGATCTACGGTTTCCTCCACTTCCCTGCAGTGTCTGCAAAGGGTGTCGACATTGGGCCTCAACCTCCCTAAGTACGCGCCATTAGGACAGTGCCCAGTTCGGAACTGGGCAATTAGCGCCTGCTTGACACGCCTAAGCTTCCACCACGGGTCAGTTTTTGATGGCCGCTCCAGAAACTTTCGGACGTTGAATCCGTTCACCCCATGAGCCCAGCCCGAGAACCACTTCGATTGTCCAAAGAGACAGATCTTGGAACGTGCTGCCTCAAATGAGCTCTTTCTTGCACTCACGGGCAGCACTTGGAATCTGTCGACTGTTGGATTGCCTTGGCAATGCAGTCTGCCCTTTCATTTCCGGGCGCGTCCACATGCCCGGGAACCCATTGAAGGGTCACATGCACGTGATGTTGGGACGCAAGACCCTATATTGCCATCAGCATGGCTTCCAGCAGAAGCGGCCATTCTCCCGTCCCTTTTACAGCTTAGAGAACAGAGAGCGCGTCAGTGAAGATGACAATATCTGTAGCTGGCAAAGTACCCTCACCAATTAGCTCTCCTAAGTGGTCCACTGCCTCAGTAATGGCTGTCATCTCTGCATCGTAAGCACATAGCGACCCACATAGGCCAGCATGGTCTTTCACAAAGCCAGTTTGCGGGAGAGTGATATGGACCCCAAACGAGGAGCTTGTCTGACCGTCAATACTGGTTACAGAAGCATCAGTATAGGTCAGTATAGCGTCCCCCGAATAGGTTCCAATCATCTCCAAAGCCACATCAGTGATGGTTCGGCGATCCTTTGCGTTCCCAGCATTGGTTTCGGCCAGGGTCGTGCGTACCTCGGGCATGTAGAAAGCCTAGTCAGGAGGGACCATAGAGACTGTCTCCAGCATTAGGCGGTCAGTCGGCAGCTTGATCTCGGAGGCAAGTTTTACTGCGTGGTGCATAAAAGACTGCATCGAGAGCCGCTTTCTTTCCACCCAGCCATCGACCATCTCCCTTAGGACAGAGGTCTCCTCCTGCCGCTTAAACCGCTCATACGCAGTTATAACGGCCTGCTCTCTACGGATACCCAGAGGTGGCACATTTGCCATGATTTCCACCGCTGCTGTGGGTGCCGTTCGAAAAGTGCATGTGATCAGTCGGAGAGCCTGGTTTTGTACAACATCTAGGGCTTCTAGAGAGGACTTAGAGCCATAGACTTGGACAACCTGGCTATAATCTATCTGAGACCTTACTGCACCCATGTACAGTGACCTCAGGACATCTGCTCGAGCCCCCCAGGATGTGCTCGCCAACTTTTTGACAATATTCAGTCTATCAGAGGCGCAGCGGGCAAACTCTGAAAGATGTATGCAGAGAGTAAGCTTTCTGTCAAGTGCAATTCCCAGGTACTTGGGCTTAGGTTCCAGAGCAAGAACCTCACCCTCTACCTCCAGTCTAAATGGTTCTTTGAGGATACTCGTGCCCATGGTAAACAGCGAGTAGACGGTCTTCGAGACGTTAATCTCTAGCCCCCACATCCTAGTATAACAGCCGACCGTGGTCAGGTCCTTCTGGAGTGCGCTCTCAAGGACTGTGGCATTTTTTCCGGTCTTTCAGACCGCTAAGTCGTCGGCATACAGTAGGCTTTTACAACCCAGAAACTCAGGCTGGTCATTGATGAAAGCTAGGAACAATGTACAACTGAGGGCAGAGCCCTGTGGGAGACCCTGTTCAAGGGTCCGTTTCCTCGACACGCTGCTCCCAACACGTGTCATTATAGTACGATTACTGAGGAAACTGCGTAACCAAATGTACATCTCAGCGGTGACACCCAACCGCTGTAGCTTCAACAATAGTCCTGGACGCCAGACTCGATCGTAAGCCTGCTTGAGATCTAGGAAAACTACCGCCGTTGACTCAGTTCTCTGAAAGCCGTCGGCTATTTCTTGGACGAGGAGCGTGACCATGTCCATCGCACTCTTACCCAGCCGAAACCCTCTTTGCTTTGGGGTAATGAGCCCTTTTTCCTCTAGGAACCACATCAACCTTTGGTTGACCATGCGTTCGGCTACTTTCCCAACACATGAAGTGAGGGAGATAGGACGGTAGCTTTCTGCTTGGTCAGTCTTTTTCCCTTTTTTAAGTACCGGCACTATGACAGCCTCCCTCCACCTCTAAGGGAGTTCTCCGGTCAACCAAGTGCGATTGACAAACTGGAGAAGCTTTGCTTGTCCCGCTGCCCCGAGGTGTGTGATCATCTCATTGCTGATCTGGTCACTGCCTGGGGCCTTTCTCATGCGACACTTCCTGACTGCGTAAGCCAATTCATTGGCAGAGAATGGGGCTCTGAACGTGTCTCGATTTTCCGAACCAAACTCAGCCTTCTCTTTGACTCGTCGGACTTTATCCAGTGCCTTGGACAGTGTACTCTTCTTACTAGACTTACTGACCTCTGCAAAGTGCCTGTTAAGTACTTCAGCCTTCTTGCTATCGCTAGCCGTCAGGCCTGTGTCCGTTTGCAACGGGGCGCCAGCTCTGATCGTCCCAGCCTGGGTCAAGTCTTTCAGTAATTTCCACGTCTTTTGGCTTTCCCTTAGATCCAACTTCTCGCATGTATCAGTCCATTTTTGCTTTTTGGCCTCAGCAGACGCCCTTTTTACTTGCTCGGTTAGTTTATTATACTCACGGCGCGCCTCAGCCGTTTTGAATCGACAAGCTTTCTTTCGAGCGGCTTGTCTTTGCCGAACTAACCTTGCAAGGGCTGTAGTCATAAATGGTCTGAACTTACGTTTCGGAAGGCTCCTTGGGATCGTCCTACGTGCGGCACCTAAGATCGCTTCAGTGATCTCCTTGTAAGCAACGTCGACTGTTCCACACTCGGTATCTACCCTCTCCAAGGCAGCGTCGGCTGCTGCCTTGAAGGCGTCCCAATTTGCTTTTGAATAAACCCAGCACCTGTGCTTAGCTCATGGATTTCTATCAGGTGGAGGGATATCCACTGAGACGAGAACGGGTTTATGATCACTACCAATGCAGTCAAGCACACGGAAAGAGGTGTTACAGGCCAGATCAGCCGAGACGAGTGTTAAGTCGGGTCTCGTTTCGCTCCCACTCGCACCGTGCAGCAAAGTGGGTACAGATTCATGGTCCATCAACCGAACTAAAATTGTATTGCTACAAATCTCCTCAATCCTCCGGCCAGCCGTGTCAGTGCGTTCATAACCCCATTCCGGAGACATGGCGTTGAAATCACCACATACGAAGGTGCCAAGCAGTGTTGGTGGCCTCCATTTTTAGTCAGGGTATCAAAGTCTGGAATGGAACATCTTTGGCGCTGGTCTTTTAAGATGGATTTGTGAAGACCTGTGTTGGTATTGACGCTGTATTTGTGAAGGCCTGTGTTGGTATTGACGATGTATTTGTGAAGGCCTGTGTTGGTATTGACGCTGAATTTGTGAAGGACTGTGTTGGTATTGACGATGTATTTGTGAAGGACTGTGTTGGTATTGACGCTGAATTTGTGAAGGACTGTGTTGGTATTGACGCTGAATTTGTGAAGGACTGTGTTGGTATTGACGCTGAATTTGTGAAGGACTGTGTTGGTATTGACGCTAATTTGTGAAGGACTGTGTTGGTATTGACGCTGAATTTGTGAAGGACTGTGTTGGTATTGACGCTGAATTTGTGAAGGCATGTGTTGGTATTGACACTGTATTTGTGAAGGGATGTGTTGGTATTGACGCTGTATTTGTGAAAAGATGTGTTGGTATTGACGCTGAATTTGTGAAGGGATGTGTTGGTATTGACGCTGAATTTGTGAAGGCCTGTGTTGGTATTGACGCTGAATTTTTTCTTCTCAAACACATATGTTAAACCAAACAACACCCAGTATCTTCTGTGCCATCTTCAGGACATTTTGGAAAAGTGGTTTCCCTTAGTGTAGCATAAAGCTCTTTTAATTCAAGTGAGATTAATCACTCATTTAAGACTGAGTCGTTCAATAGATTGAATAGCCCTTACTGCACATTATCTGATGCTGTCTCGGGGTTCAACGACAGAAGGCAGCTTTAGCGAAGGGCCATTTTTCTCGAAATCAGAAAACTTAAGGCAGAATGTTTCATGCGTTTTGTCCGGTGAAGTTTGAAACATTTGGCTGAACCGGTAAATTAACTATCAATTTCCAAAAGTTACCTCCCGTTCTTGTGCTGTTTGCAAGCATAGTAACACTTTTCGTATCAAAGTGACAGCTTGTATTATATCCTTTAAAAACTGCAATATTTTCCTTTCAGATATACATGCTTTGATTCGACCTTGGAAATATAGCTGTCCACTAACTCTTAAACACCCGTCGTTTATCATCCTATTTCATTTTCTTTGGTTAGCTCATGTTTTTTCTTTTCTTCTTCCTTTTTGACTCTACAGCCTAATGTGGGCCCTGGCATGCCATACTCTCCATATTTCTCGATCCATGGTCTTCTCCCTCTAATCTATCACTGCTATGACTTTAAGGTCTTTCTCCATTTCATCTAACCATCTGCTTTTTGGTCTGCCCTTAGGCCTTTTCTCATTGGGTGTTGCCTTTTATATTGCCTTTGGACCTCTGTTGTTTTCCATTATTTCTTTTCATTTTAATTTCAGCTGTTATATATTTGGTTCTCATGTAGTTCGTACGGTTCTGATTTTATTTTACTTCTCCACTCATTATTGTCCTTTACTGAACCATATATTTTCCTAAATAGTTTTATTTCCCAAAAGTTTAATTTGGGATATAATTATGTGATACAGTAAATCAGTCAATTCTATAATTATAAATATGTAAAGAAAGGATTTTTAAAAGTGTAGGCTTATCAAATTGATCCCCAAAAAAAAATTTAGCTTATTGTAGTTTATAATAGCGAACAAGAAAAAAATATGTTTTTTTTCTATCTTATGGTCAAACATTTTAATAATGTTAATTATTAAGAAGTATTCTTTGAATTAATAGAAACTTTGAAATTAGCTTTCATCGTGTGTGGTTGATATACTTAGGATAGCTTTGTGAGGCTAGTTTTGTGCTTAGCACTGAAACGGTTGAAGGTAAGCGGGTTAGATGAAACAAACGGTGCTCCGAATTTCTGGTTTTTATCGATAGGCTCCTCTTTTTCTAAACCATTCTAATTTACTACATATTGTAGCTATGCACATATTAAACACCATTAAAAGAAAACATATTTATAGCCCTGTAGTTGAACAGTGAGTGAATTATTATTACCAGTTGTTTACATACCTAAAGGAGTATGAGTATTTCAAATTATTAGAGATATTTATAGTTGACTAGGAGCGCACAATGTAAGTCTAAATCGTTAACCCTTTATAGTCATTTCCTCTGTAGTCACCTGATTCTTCTTCACTTCACCGGGGATTAATTAAAAAATAATGGGCATTGAGTTAAAAAGTTAAAAGTAAATAAACGATCACAAAGATTGTCAATACAGATATTAATTTGTAATTCTTTAAATTATGAACAGACGCCATACAAGACTGTCACTGCAAATTATGAACAGACGCCATACAAGACTGTCACTGCAAATTATGAACTGACGCCATACAAGACTGTCACTGCAAATTATGAACCGACGCTATACAAGACTGTCACTGCAAATTATGAACAGACGCCATACAAGACTGTCACTGCAAATTATGAACCGACGCTTTACAAGACTGGCACTGTAAATTATGAACAGACGCCATACAAGACTGTCACTGTAAATTATGAACCGACGCTATACAAGACTGTCACTGTAAATTATGAACCGACGCTATACAAGACTGTCACTGCAAATTATGACCCGTCGCTTTACAAGACTGTCACTGTAAATTATGAACAGACGCCATACAAGACTGTCACTGTAAATTGTGAACAGACGCCATACAAGACTGTCACTGTAAATTATGAACCGACGCTATACAAGACTGTCACTGCAAATTATGAACAGACGCTATACAAGACTGTCACTGCAAATTATGAACAGACGCTATACAAGACTGTCACATTTTTACGCCCTTGAATGTTGATTGATTGTTGATTGAATGTTGATTGAATGTTGATTGAATGTTGATTGAATGTTGATTGAATATTGATTGAATGTTGATTGAATGGTGATTGAATATTGATTGAATGTTGATTGAATGTTGATTGAATGTTGATTGAATGTTGATTGAATGTGTCTTCTAAACTAATAATATGAATAGCCTTCATTAACGGTACAGGTCAGACTTTCGTCTCTATAAATACTTTCAACGAAAATTAAATTAATATAAAAGTTATATTTGATGATGTTCTAATTGATTTACAAACGAAAAGAGGCAAATCTTAAATCGTCTTTCCCTTCCTCTCTTTGTCGACTAATTTTGATTCAAGATAATGTTCATTGATTAAAGAAGATGTTTATTGATTAAAGATGTTATAACAATAGCTTTAGTTATATATATCCCTACAACTTTACAACCACTGATAAGTTGGTACATTTCAGTTAGTTAGTCAAGTTTAAAAGTTCATTATATATTTTGTTAATTAAAAGTTCAGGGTTAGATCTTTGTTTGGTAGAGTAAGGTTAACAATACAAGTCAGGTTCTATAAAATTTCCAATGACCTAGGTTGGGAAGTTGGATCCAAAAGACATTAGCCATTGTCTCAGGTGTCGAGAGGGAAAAAAAAACAAAAGTCTCTTTAGCCAAAGCAGGACAACGAACTTTCTTTATCTCACGTTGATACAAGTCAGTGACCTTAATCCCAGGTTACAGTAAACATGGTTGCAGGTAACAAAGGGATGCTAACCTTAGAATTGGTATTTGGTTGCACCAATCACTAGGCTGGAAAAAAAGATTTCTAATAATATTAATCAGTTTGAATCGGGTAGCAGGGTAAATCAGAAGAGTTGGGGACCTTAGAATCATGGGATGGCTTAATCACCGCATATAATCAGATGTAAGTTAGTTTTCAGACAGAACGAATGCAGAGCGACTAGAGACTGGACAGACCAACAAACGTTCAAGTATTTCTGTTTTAATCTATTGGGACCGCAGTATACTTGTAGTGAAAAGTTAGCTACGACAATTTTAGTAGACGAGAAGTAATAGAAGCATATATTTTTAAAGTATATCTACTTCAAACCTTCGGGACAGTAGTATACTCAAAGTGAAGATAACGTTATATTGTGTGCGAAGTTTATTTTTTATCAGGTATTTCTGCTTCAATCTTTCAGAATGTCTAAATACTTTATATTTTATTCAGGCATTTGTGAATATTGATGCATGTAATTTTATCTCATATTTGTTTTTTATCGCATAATAAACGTCATATGAATCGTGGAACTTTGCCTCATTCATGGTGTGTTGATTGTGAATGCAACTAAATTGAACGCTACCTCAAGTGAACCAATAAAAAAATATCAGCACTACACAAAACCATAACAATTATATTAAAAACAACGTGACATTAAACCTAATTTTACAGATGTTGTATTTTCATTAAAGATGCCGTATTTTGTTAAGATATGCTGTATTTTGATTAAAAATGCTGAATTTTATTTAAGGTGCTGTATTTTTATTAAAGATGCTGTAATTAGTTAAATATGCTGTTTTTTAAATTAAAGAAGTCATATTTGGATTAAAGATGTAGTATATTGATTAAAGATGATGCATGCTAATTAAAGATGTAGTATATTGATTAAAGATGATGCATGTTAATTAAAGATGTAGTATATTGATTAAAGATGATGCATGTTAATTAAAGATGTAGTATATTGATTAAAGATGATGCATGTTAAATAAAGATGCTGTATTTTGATTAAAGTTGCTGTATTAAGTCCAGTCCAATGTGGTATGAGATAGGCCCACTCGCTACCTTTAGGGTTCCCTACATTATAATATATCAGGCTAATGTGGTGTGAGATAGGCCCAACCCACGTTAACATTCGTTTTTCACTTAAGCCATGAGGTCCAGGATTCACACGCGTAAAGTAGCCTGTTTAGAACATTTATTTTTCTAGATTCTATAGAGTCTGGTCACGGCCGCCATAACTGTTGCTATTCTAGTACTTATTTATCTAAGACATGTATTGTTAAGAATAACTATCAATAATAAAAGAAATATGAAAAAAGGGAAACCAAAATGTACTTCTTCCCCTTAATTCGGACTTTCAGGGCCCACTAAATGGTTGGGGGATCTAGGCCACAAGGCAAGTCGGCCCTGCATCCACTACTTTCAGACAAAAAAAAATTAACCACAATGCATTAGAATCGGAGAAATTTTTTTTTACCCTGCAATGATGAATCACCCTAATGTGTTAGTTACTTAGAATTATCACATTAATCATAGAAATATATGCCAGTTTGTAGTGAAAGTATTAAACTATTTTTTTTTCAAATAGTATCGGACTTTTTTAATACCAAATTTTGTCTCAGCTTTTTATGACATCTTTAAAATGGACACTAATAGAGAAGTGAGACTACACACAAAGACATTATTTCCCAACACACACTAAACACTAACACTCAAATATAAACAACTAGAACACGCTGACTGTTACAAGATAAACAAACAATAAATCAATCAAACAAAAAAATCCATGTTTTTATTTAACTTGTTAACCTATTCATGTGCACTTAATTAATTTATCCAAAGATTTGATTAACGAAAACCTACCAAGCTGCTTGAAGAAATATCTATCTAGGCATGTCTTAGCGTGAGACCTGCATGTCTTCAGCTGTCGTCAGATTGTGTTCTTATCGATCCACCAGAGCGTTGAGTTTGCCCTCACAAATATTTTTCCCGTAGACCTTATATCAACGAAACAGATGCAGTTTCTAAGAAGAGTTATCGACTAGAGTGTTTTTCCCTCTTCATTAAGATGTATATCGTTTACCCGACTTTCCTGCTCGATGATTGCATATAAATCAACTGTTGCAGTATTAGGTTGATATGAAGCATATGAGAGATTGTGGACTATCACAAGGGATGTCTCAATGATGGGATATTAGAGATTGTGGACTATCACAAGGGATGTCTCAATGATGGGATATTAGAGATTGTGGACTATCACAAGGGATGTCTCAAAGATGGGATATTAGAGATTGTGGACTATCACAAGGGATGTCTCAATGACGGGATATTAGAGATTGTGGACTATCACAATAGATGTCTCAATGATGGGATAACAGTTCAAAGATGTTTGAGTAAAATAAAATAAAATAAAATGAAATAGTACATTGTATGTGAAAGTGAATATGTCTTGTTTTAGTGATGTTTTCTTTTGTTTTTGAGAAACATGTAATTAAGATATACCATAATTTCATTTTCATTAATTATAAAAATAAGAAAACTCAGTAAAATTTGCATAATATAAAAACAAACACCGAACCACCTCCCCAATTTGTGATTTCAAAAATTTGAAACGCATCATCCAACCTCAAATTTATATAAGAGAAATTATATTGTGACAATTTCGACCACTTGATTTGAAAAATATTTCAAGAAATAATACGGTCAATTTGACTGCCGTGTAAAAGATTTCTTGGTCAAACCTTTTCTACGGAGGGCCACATGAAAAAAGTTGATTGTTATCGGCGGGCCGCATATATATTTGTCTTTTTCAGTTTCAATTTACAATGTTTGACAATATCTTTTAATGTTAATAATCATGTATTTGTCTTAATTTTTTTTTCATTTTACACTCTATTATACATGTTACATTTTTTTTAAAAATACAACTAAATCAGTTGATAATCCAACACAAAAAACCATTAAATTGTTTCCTTTATATTTACTGTGGTATATTTCTTTCAGCATTTTACGACATTCTCTGGACGATAAATAATCAACCCATCCCACCTTACCATCGGTTTGCGGTGAAATTATCAAAAGTTGACCGATACCTGGCAAGGAAATCGTTGGAGACCACAGAATTAGGTCATAAATACCGTTAAGTTATTAACATCGTCTGAATTACAAATGTTTAATGGAATTTCAATTTTTTTTCTTTATTTTTTTTTCTTTATTATCATGCCTTTTTTTAACGCCGCCATTGCCAGCATGGTAGGGTGTAGTGTGCCTACCACACCAGCATTGTTGGCGGTGCTGATGCACGTCTGCCATCCCTACAGAGCGGCGGGGTGAGTGTGCCCGCTATCATCTGCAGGAACGGCAGAAAGATGGGTTTTAATCCTTGCCCAAACCAACAGGGTGTGTGTACTGCCGATCGGCCAGAAAGGCAGGGAAAGGAGTTTTTCCTGCCACTCGGACAGAGGGGAGGGTGTAGTGTGCCTGTACCCTCAGCCCGAAATGGCAGGCTGCGCAGGTGTGCTTGAGTAGGACGGAGTGGAAGGATGTTGTGTGCCGACCATATCCGTCACCACCGCCAGCTGTGAATACTGCGGTCTCGGATAGTCCTCATTGACCACAGTACCACCACCCTCGCAAGTAATGGGTTTTTTCCTGACTACCATGCCAATAAGATACTCTCCGTACCAAATGGAATTTCAGGTGTGTAATCACGTATGGGCAAGACTAGTAGTCGTAGTAGTAGTAGTAGGAGTAGTAATATAATATCTTTATCTTTATGGTATCTAGTTCATTTGAATAAATTCATTTTATATATCTTGAACTAAATAAAAAAGTGCGTATATTACTTCTCCTATATCAACAGATTACAGTGTGACAGAGAATAGACAACCCTGTTCATTTTTGTATTTTACCGACATATTTTATTTAAAGATGAGACATTGTGTCCTACCATATCATGTTGAGTTGTTTCCCTTGCACTGTTTGCAACCTAAACCTACGGTCAGTAATGAAGAAGAACAGTGTTTCCCAAACTTTCGACATCCGCTTACCCTAAGTACCACGTGTCTAAAAATAAATAATTAAAAAAATAAAAAAAAAAGTAAAGATTCTATGTTTCTTTTGATGTGTATTAAAAAACTGTATAAAAACTAAAAATCAATTGAAAATAAAAAATAAATACATATTAAAATCAACGAGAAAGATGAACTTGTTTTTATTGGAGTGAACGTCGTACTTTTTTTCTCTGTCTAATTCAGTGGTTCCCAAAGTGGTCCCCACGAACCCCCTGGGGTCCGCGGTATCATTCAGGGGGTCCGTGGAAAATTAAAATTCATTTGGGGGGCCCTGAGCAACTCCAGGGGGTCCGTGAAAGGTTTAATGTAAAATAGTCAAATTATGATACATTTATGTTGCGAGGCTCTTTTATAAACTTGTATTAGTTGTTCCAACAACAGTGAACAACACTAATATACTAAGTTGACACCGGTTGAAGTAACAATAGTAATATTTAAAGTAACAATAGTAATATTTAAATCTATAGTATAACTGCATGAACATGAAATGACATATAATGGTGAACTCAGGAGGAGTATAATTACTACAGTCTAGTTTTGAGCATCGTAGTATGCGGAAATTGCGTCATCAAACTCTGACTATATTGTTTCCACACAATCTGTTGGCACGGCTTAGAAAACAGTTATTTAGACATGCCTAGACTGACCAGATCAGCACGGTGATCGGCCAGAATATTTATGCAAGTTTTTTTTTTCCTGCCACTCGGACAGAGGGGAGGGTGTAATGGCCCTGACTACCTGCAGGCTGTGACTGCGTGTTTGAGTGGGACAGAGTGGAAGGGTGTGAATACCATTGTCTCGGATTGTCCTCGTTGACCACAGTATCACCACCGTCGCTAAAAGTTTTGTTCCTCGTCAGGAGAACCCCAGTGATCTTTTACCCACAGACCATGGTATGGCTTCTAGACCGGGTTTGTTAAATGGATTATATCCATTATAGTGCAGATACTACACTTTAATATTAGCCAAAAGGCCGAGTAGTGTTACTGCAACAATTCATCAGGACAACATCTAAGCAAGATGACGATGACTGCATGCCTCTTATTGATTACAAAGTCCAGAAAGTTGTATATTATTGATGAAGAACTTATTTTACCAGTTGTATGTGAGGTAATACTCACACTTTTTCACAAACCACATTTCGACAGTATAAAAAGAATTACACTGAGTAATAATACATGGCTCAGTCCGTTGAAAAGTCATTATGTGATTACTTAAAAACATCTGAATTTTCTATACAGCTTAACGAGTTCACTTCAGTGGTGTAGCGAGGGGTGGGCAAGGGGGGCATCATGCCCCGGGCGCTACTCACAAAGGGGAGTCAAATGGTATAGTTTACTTATATTATATGATTTTCGAATAGAGGGGGGCACTAAAATGGTATTAAAAGGTATTTTGCCCCGAGGGCGAGTTAAGCTCGCTACGGCACTGGTTCACTTTACCAGGAACCGAAACTTTACTTTTTAGCCTATGTAAGATTTGTTAAGAAGAAAAAAATTGCTAAATGTTCGGTACAGAAGGTGAAACTTTATTTACTGAATTAAAATGATTTTTCAATGTAAAAGCTGTACCCTTGACTAGAATCAGTTCTGTTTTTTTCTGATGGTGATCCGGCAATGTTTGGAAGACATCGAGACTTTCTGGCAAATTACAACAATTTGTACCAATCGTATTTTCAGTGCATTGTGTCATTCATCGACATCATTTGGTCGCAAAAAATCTTAGCGAACGTTTGCAAGGATCACTAGATTAGGTCATTAAAACCGTTAATAAAATCAGAAGGAATGCCTAAATGAGATATTATTTTCTCAACCTTGTTTGAAAAATGACTAAGGCGATAACCATGAAATTACTACTTCACACAGAAGTCCGTTCGTTATCGTAAGGTGCATGTTTAAATCAAATTTTATGCGCTCTTTGATTCAGTGTTGATATTCCTGGAAAGCAAAGACAATGATTTGCGACACGATTCAATTAATTAAAGACAAAAATGTTCATGTTAATTTTTGTAGCTTTTTCACTTGAGGGTCCGTGGGCAAGTTTTGATTATAAAAAAGGATCCATGGGTCAAAAAAGTTTGGGAACCACTGGTCTAATTCAATCTAAGTTTTTATTCCACATACAAAAGTCAATTTATTGTTCTTCACGTTATATCAAATGACCGTGTATGTCAATGTACATAACGTATACCAGTTATGTCAAATGACCGTTTAGTTACTCACTACATTGTTGCAGCTTGTCGAATATAACAGATCTTCTTCTGCTAGACTTTTTGAAGAACTAACAAAATTTAAATTAAAAAAAAAAATAAAATGGTAAAACATTACTAAAAAACACACCCACAGACACATTTTAGAAAAATAATTATCAAACATTTAAAGCTGTAAAAAAAATCATTTTTAAAAAATACTGACAAAAAAAAATATTAGTTTGCACTGTTTATGGATGTTTAAATATACTCACCATATTTTTTTATAATACCAACATAAATGAGAATGTTGGACCAGGCACACTATATTAGGCGTGCTTGCAACAGTACATTTTCATCTATGTCTGCATTTCTGTCTACTGCCTCCGCCTTCTAATTTCCAGTTATAAAAGAGAACTGCTTACCGCAGCTTTTAAAGGAATAATAACTGAAGTTATGAGAACAATTTTACGATACCGTTTGATAAATAAACAAAAAAAAATATACTATCAAAATAATAGTTTACAAACTAAAGTAAAAAGAAATATTTTACAATACCATTTGATTAATTGAAAAGAAATATGATGAAAAATGAGTTTTTACTCAGCAGTGGCGTAGCGAGGGGGGAGGAGGGTACATATATCCTCGGGCGCCGAGGTTCAGGGACGCCAAATGGTATATTTTACATATAATATTATATGATTTTCGAATGGGGGGGGGGCGCTAAAAAGGTAATAAAAAGGTAAAATGCCCCGGGCGCAAGTTGCCTTGCCCCCCTCGCTATGCCTCTGTTACTTGACGGATTGGTTTATTGACCATATATTAGTTAGCTGTCTGGATCTTGAGTTATAAGGGAAACAGACAGACAGACAGACAGCAAATGCGTCTTATGAGTATAAAAGATATATATATATATATATATATATATATATATATATTAGTTGCAAGTACCCGGCTTTGCCAGGGTTTAAAATAAGGTTTTCTGTTTACCTTCTGTTTTCTCCCTACCCCCTCTCTCCCTTCCTCTCTCTCCCTCCCTCCCCTCTCTCCCTCCCTTTCTCCCTCCCTCCCTCTCTTCCTCCCTCCCTCTCCCATCCCCCTCTCTACCCCTCCTTCTCTCCCCCCTGTCAATCCCCCTACCTCCCTCTCTCCCCCTTCCTCCTTCCCTATCTTCCTCCCTGCCCCCTCTCTCTCTCTTTATCTCTTCCTCCCATTTCTACCATCCACTCTCTCCCTCTCTCTCACCTCCCCTCTCCCTCCCTAACCCATCTCTCCCTCCCTCCTTTCTCCCTTTCTCCCCTCTCCACCTCTCTCTCCCTCCCCTCTCTCCCCCTTCCTCTCTCCCTCATTCCCTCTATCTCCCTCCCTTCCTTTCTCTTTCCTTCCCTCCCTTTCTCTCTCCCTCTCTCCCTCTCTCTTAAATTCTCCCCCTCCTTCTCTCCCCCCTGTCCATCACCCTCCCTCCTACCCTCCTTTTCTCTCTCTCCCCCCTCCCAGACAGACAGACAGACAGCAAATGCGTCTTATAAGATATATATATATATACCTATAGGGTAATCTCTTATTTTAGCGGCAGAAATTTTTTTGATAATATTATTGATACTTTACCTTATTAAACATTCCCAAATCATAGTATTGATTGTTATTTATTAAAAGAATAAGAAAAAAATTAAAAAGAATTTGTTTAAATGCATTAAATAAATTTTAAAAAAGGTCCTCTATATTCTATATAAAATACTACCAGCCATGTTAAGAGATGACCTGAATTGTTTACAAAAAAAGGCAGCTGCCAACTACAAGATTATTAAAAAAAAACTGAAAGATAAGACGGTACCTTCGGAAAATTTATGCCCATCACTTAAAAGGGTATGACAAAAATTATTTAAACCAAATTTATGTTAGGGGGATAGCTACTCTTGGGGCCCCTAGGGCCGTTTATCTTGTACCGCTACGTATAAGGTGTAGAACGGGGCCCTAAAATGACATACTTATTAATATAGCTTATATAGTAGAAAACGGTACCCTTACAAACACAGACGCTTAGCCATCAAAAGGCATGACCAAAATTATTTAAACCAAATTTATGTTAGGGGGATAGCTACTCTTGGGGCCCCTAGGGCCGTTAATCTTGTACCGCTACGTATAAGGTGTAGAACGGGGCCCTAAAAATGACATACTTATTAATATAGCTTATATAGTAGAAAACGGTACCCTTACAAACACAGACGCTTAGCCCTCAAAAGGCATGACAAAAATTATTTAAACCCAATTTATATTAGGGGGATAGCTACTCTTGGGGTCCCTAGGGCCGTCTATCCTTTACCGCTACGTATAAGGTGTGGAACAGGGCCCTAAAAATGACATACTTATTAATATAGCTTATATAGTAGAAAACGGTACCCTTACAAACACAGACGCTTAGCCCTCAAAAGCTATATAAGCTATATTAATTATGTCTTTTTCAGGGCCCCATTCTACACCTAAGATATAGTGATAAAAAATAAATGGCCCATTGGGACATTAAGGGCGTCTATCCTACTAACATAAAATGTGTTTAATCATTTTCTTCATGCCCTATGGGAGTCAGGCCTTACTGCTTCTCATGGTACTGTTTTTCCTATATTATCCTTTGTTAAGTTTGCCCCATTAGTTTCTTCATTGTAAAATGCTAAATTGGCAGCAACATCACTGGAATTCGGAAGTGTTTTTTAAAATTGTTAAACAGAAAATATACGGAACGAAAGAAAATAGTACAGAAAAGTGTTATAAGTTGCAATATTTTTGCGATAAAGTAATAAAAATGAACAAAATTGTGTCTAAAATGGATAATATTGATGTGAAATCATTAATACTATGATTTGGGAATGTTTAATAAGGTAAAGTATCAATAATATTATCAAAAACATTTCTGCCGCTAAAATAAGAGATTACCTATATATAGATTGGAAAATGGTGATATATTATATTTGAGAGCATTTCATCCGTGTTTATTGACGAGGCGTTGGAATGTTTCATCTGTGTTTATTGACGAGGCGTTGGAATGTTTCATCTGTGTTTATTGATGAGGCGCTGGAATGTTTTAGCTGTGTTTATTGATGAGGCGTTGTAATGTTTTAGCTGTGTTTATTGATGAGGCGTTGTAATGTTTCATATGTGTTTATTGATAAGGCGTTAAAATGTTTTATCTGTGTTTAATGATGAGGCGTTGGAATGTTTTAGCTGTGTTTGTTGACTAGGCGTTGGAATGTTTTAGCTGTGTTTATTGATGAGGCGTTGGAATGTTTTAGCTGTGTTTACTGATGAGGCGTTGGAATGTTTTAGCTGTGTTAATTGATGAGGCGTTGGAATGTTTTAGCTGTGTTTAATGATGAGGCGTTGGAATTTTTCAGCTTTGTTTATTGACTAGGCGTTGGAAGGTTTTAGCTGTGTTTAATGATGAAGCGTTGGAATGTTTTAGCTGTGTTTATTGACTATGCGTTGGAATGTTTTAGCTGTGTTTATTGATGAGGCGTTGGAATGTATTTATGTGTGTTTGTATGTATGCATGTGTGTGTGAAGGCGCTCTTATATTTTTGGATGGGTACCCTTGACAAACGCTCATTTAGAAAAAGGCACGTGTAGGTGTGTTAGACCAATACGCTGCCAAGATCCCCAAAATGATTAACGGACTACTTATGATATTTGTGATCTGGGAATAGAGCCTATCATTAAAAATGGCCCTAATGGTCCACTCTAGGAGAGTTTTCATAATAAGATCCGAATAGTAATTGATTAAAGCATTAACACATATGTATTTATATGTCTAAAATATAGATAGCAACCCATAAGAATCGCTGCAAGCTAAATGTATTTACTAAATCTTTTTTCCCCTAAACAAAACTTCTATTTTTGAATGTATTTTTTGTGTGTATTTCTTTAACATAATATTTTTAAACAAAAATTTAAAAAATAACTCCGTCCAGTTAAATTTTTTATAGTACGTGCGGGAATATCACTATCCCACGCATGCGCAGTGAAATGAACATAGAGAATGGCCGACCTAATTTGGCCGACCTAATTTGGCTGAAATGAAACGAAGTTCGCAGTGGCTACGGTTTTCGGTCCGACCGAACCCGTATTTTTTTTTCCGTTTCAGAGGACAGGAATTTCGCGCTAATTGATATCTATAGGTCAGTGTAAGTATACCAATAATTTCATTAAAATAATTAATAATAAAAAGTACGCAGTGAATGTTAATTATCGGATATATTTTTTTATTTGGCATTAATTTTTTTTCGGGTCTGTCCAAGCCTAATAAAGTAATTTGCTGTTAATAATCAGAGATATTTTTATAATATTTATTTTTAAAAAAAATAAAAACGGCTTTGAAGAGCATTTTTTTTCTAATAGTACATTAAAATTGAACAGCGGCGTAGCGTGGGTATCGGCCGCCCAGGGCGGAAGACGATTTAGCCGCCCTCCCATTTAGGTATTTCAATTTAATCTATACATTTTTGCCACCCTCCCCCCCTAATAAGTAATAAAAAGTGCCGCCCGTGCAATTTTTTTTTTGGTGCTTATTTGCAGAAAACATCTTAATTTTTTTCTCCTATTCACTTATAATTATAATAATCATCATATTTTTTATATGTTACCAATACTCTAGAACTGGGAAATAAATATTAAAAAGTAAAAAGTTACACTTGCAGGGCGTTCACTGAAAAATAATAAAAGGCCAGAGAAAAAATAAATATCTTCTTTATTTGTCATCAATTTTCAGATCACCAAGAAACCAAGGTTGCAATGGTAACGACAAAATAAATACATTGAAATACATTCAGTATTGAAAATTGAAATACATTCAGTATTGAAGTACATTCAGTATTGAAAATTGAAATACATTCAGTATTGAAATACATTCAGTATTGAAATGCATTCAGTATTGAAATACATTCAGTATTGAAATACATTCAGTTTCTCAATGATTTCAGATTCTTTCCATGCACATATTTCTTTTCATGCAATGACCAAAAAATTAAGTAATTAAAAGCCATGCAAATTATTTAAGAGTACAATTATTTTAAAGTCGTGGAATGTAAAGAATTACTTTAGACCACTTTAGGTCCCATTTCTTAATAGTTATTACAATTTCCAAAAGTGCACAATGATTTTCATAGAAAATAGCCTAAAAATCAATGTCACTATATAATACCAACAACATTTTTTGTCGTGAAACAATGTTCAAAGTCACTGAAATCTGACCTTACACAAAATGTTCTGTACCTAGCTTAGAAAAAGTGCACTCAATTAAAGAACACATGAAATGGAAAGGACATTTTATCACAGTTTTAGTGGTGGATAACTTGTTTATGTTAAAAAAAAACTCTGAACATAGTGATACTTAAAAATGTTAAATAATATTTATTTTTCTAAGGCATATTAGCGCTGGATATTTCAGGGATTATGTGAGATAATAAAAGCATTGACAAATGGTGTAATATGCACAAAAATATTTAAATAGATCATTTGAAATGAATTTCAATACACAATGAAGGCAGAATAGACTGCAATAGAAATCCACCAAGAAATATATAAGATGTTTTTTTTCTTTTAAAAAAAAGAAAATTTTTAGGAATCACTAAAAATAAACAATAAGTTTTTGCACCAGTGAAAATATTTCTGTAAAATTTAAACAAAATATGTTGAACAACGTATCAAAAAAAAATAGATGGTATGATAAGTTAAACTAGAAATAACATGTTGCCGGAAAAATTCACAAAAAAAAAAAGAGCATTGCGCTCACTCAAAGGGCATAAAAATATCATGACTGATGTATTTAGAAGACTATCTCAGTATAAATGTAATCAATTTTAAATAGAAAAAAAAAACATATACCCCCCTATCATAATATATTCCATGAAATGATTATTGCTGCAGTACATAAAATAGAAAATACTGCATGCAGAGCATTTATATGGATTTCAATTTAAAATTATGTGTGCTACAATAAAAGGAGAATAAATGGTAGAAAAGATGCAAGCAAATGAATAGATATATTTAAACTAAATCATTGACACATGGCAAAAAAACTGAACTGATAGTAAATAGTTTTAAAAAAACATGAAATGATTATAAATGCCTAAGTTAATTTAGAACTAAAATTTTAAATCTTTACCCACGACAAAAAGATAAAAAATGATTAAAATAACATAGGTTTTAGGAAAATCAAATAATAAATAACACACAGAAAATAATAATCTGAACAAAACAGTGTTAATTTTGGCTTATGAAGTGAAAATTTAAAAAAATTAAGAAACCTAAAAACAAGAAAATAAACTTTTCTATTATTGAATTCTAAACATCATTTATACATTTGTCACAGAACCATGTATTGTTTGGCCTAATAGCAAGCATGATATAAAGCGGCATTCTCAAGTTAGTCAACTTGTAAATGGCATCTATTAGCACCAACTCAGAGGATACAGTGAAAAAGAACGCTTCATTTCTGAATCTTGGTTTAAAAAATTCCAGTTATTATTCCATCTTCAATTGTTCTCAGTTCTAGATCAGGCTCTGTTTGAAAAAAAAATTATTTTTAATACTTCTAACTGAACTGTAAAGTTTGTATTTCATCGCTTTTAATTCATATGCTATTAAAAAGCTTATTTAATTATTATTCATAACACTGCAGTTTTATGAACGAGTTTCGAAGAAAAAATAATTTAATAAGGGGTTTTAATTTTGCGTTTATCTAGAAAAAAAATCTTAAAACATGTTGCAGAACAATATATTTTTAGGAACTCGTTCACTTATGAGGGGTAGTGGGAGTGTGACACAGTTTTAAGAAATGGTAAAATCATTTGAGTAATAGATGTTGTCCTCTACATTCACCAAGATAAAAATATAATACACTAATAACCAATAGTAACGAACAGTGCCAATGTATACAAATTACCAAATAAACTAACCATTGCAGTTATCAAAAACAGCTAAAAGAGACTCCACATCTGCAGATCCTTTCTGCTTTGCTGCCAAATTTTAAATATCTTTGAGGGTTATCTTCTTGCCTAAATAGAAGAAAACAATTTATATAATCAAAATAATATATCTAGTTTATTTTCACACACTGCTTCCATTAATGATAACGGACTAAAAAATAAACCAGCTATGCGTACTAAAGGAATATAACATAGTTGTGGTCGTAATATTTTTTGACCCTGCCTACCTGTTTCCTTTAAAATATGTTCTTTTATCAGCCATTTGTTAGCACGCATGATTAACATTCTAGAAACATCTTTCTTTTCATTCTCATTTAGTTTCCTTCTCTTAGGTAGATGTTCAAATATCACCTAAATGCGAGAATATTAACAACTTTTTCGATTTGTAACATATAGATATACAGTTGTAAATATCATAATATGCATACGATTAAAAAAATATTGAAATATATTTACCTTGTCTATGATATGGTTATGCCCTTCAACTACTTTTTTAACCTGTAATTGATTTCCATCTTCTGAAACTTTCAACCACAATCCAAAAGGACAATCCATCTGGAAAGTACTTTAATAGAATTTTTGGATTAATGTTTAAGTTTAATTTTAAGTAAAATGTGTTTTTTTTTAATTTCCTTATAGTTAGTTATTAATTATTATATTAATTAATTATTTTAAAATGTATTAATACTGAACCTTTGATTTGACCTCTTTCCTGTAGAACGACTTTTAAATTTCTTCCACCATGATAACAAGCATAATTAATGGTGTAGTAGATTAACTCATCTTTTACATATCTTTTAACGCATTTATTTGCCGCAACAAATGATCTGCAATTTCGTTTATATAATATTCTCTTCCAACACTTTCATAGAATTAAAACGATCCCCGACTTGAATCATCATGGTTAGTAACACTAGAACGACGGCAGCGGTCGTTTTGACCGCAACGCTACTTTGCGGATTAATTACTTCTAAACGGCTAACCCAAGACTATTGAAATTTTATGACTTTTCATATCTTTATAACATTGTTAGAATTGTAGAAGATTTTTATTGTTGGTTTATAATAATCGAAAAAAACAAGTTCTACCTAGAACGACTGCAGCGGTCATAATGACCGCCATACCGATTGATACCTAGTGACGCTGTTGGCTGACGTCATATTGTTGCCAAAAGCACATCCATCGTTGGTGCGATAAGGCAGAGAGTTGCCATTGAATTTGTAAAGACACAACTCCAGACAGGCCCGTAGCGTGCGGAGGGGGGGAGGGGATCAGGGGAGCGCCCCCAAACGTTTTGTCTGCCCCCCTGCTTATTTGTTCTACTTAGTAAAATGTATTACCTTGCCCCCCTGCTATTGCCTGGCCACTCCTGTAGAATTTTCACGCTACGGTGCTGACTCCAGAACGTTTTTCTTCAAAAGTAATCGTCAATGGTAAAAAAAAACCTAACAATTTACCGTTGAAAGCCAAAACAGTATATCTGCATATTGATTACCTAGCACAAACATATTGAAATTGGTGAAACAAAAAAAAAAACTTACAGAAACTGTGAAATATATTACAATATTTGTAAGTGTGTAGTGGACGTTCTGGACCAAATGAGCCGCCTGTACACAAAGAGATCAGCATCACGAAGATGGCCAGTCTATATCTTCTACAATGTTCTGGACTATAAACACATTTATATTATTTCGATTATGAATGTATTCCAGCATTTCTAGGCGGTCTTATATTTTGAACCTTGTTCACGAATTGAGATCGCCTTACTGTGCAACAAAAATCAAATTATAGCAGGCATCCCTGTGAAAAGTGGAGCAAGCAGTAACACACGCCTTCAATGCTCATTTTGTAGTAACAAAACACAAGATGACTAATGAACAGAATGTAATTACTTACGTCAGGGGTGGGAAAACTTTGTCTAAGGAGGGCCACATTGAAAACTTGATTGTTTGTTATCGACGGGCCGCATATAATTTGTCTACTTCAATTACAATTTACAAAGTATGTAAATCTAATAACGATAATAACCATGTATTTGTCATTATATTTCACATTCACACTCTATTACACACATTACTTTTTGAATTTGAGCTTAAACAGTTGCTAATTTGGTAATCAAATTTTACTATTCATAATTATTTCAACAAAAGTTATTGTTACTTATCATACAAATTATGAAGACGAAGGAAATTAATCGACATACAACCTGATCACAGAGTATAATTATAAGTAATGAAAAGTATGTAACTGTTCACACTTTTGGGGAAATGTTATTGAACTGTGGAACCAGTTTATTGTTGTGATTCGCACGACTGCATCTTAATTTGCAGTCAGTCAACAATAATTTGTTCTTAGACTTGTTTATTTTCATACAAGAAAACCCTTGCTCACAAATGTATGTGGACCAAATAGTGACAAAGTATTTTAGGTGTGGAAATACCGCTGCTGGCAAACATCCCGAAAACTCCAGAACTGACTTGAACTTCTCTTTCAGGTCATAATCTGCTTATAGGTCAAGTAGCTCTAATAGTCTGGAGCTTTAAAACTAGATTAAAATTAAATTTCAAAAAAATAGTGAAAAATCTAAACGAAAAGAATCAACATCGACATAGGAATGGCTTTAGGGCCGCATAATATACTCTGAAGGGCCGCATGCAGCCCGCGGGCCGTTGTTTGCCCAACCCAAACTTACGTATATTTTTTTTGAAAAATACTGTTTATAATTCTATAGATATTGTTTCTTTGATTGTTACACATAATACAAATAATTATTATATGACATAAGTTGTTATTTGCTTACCGCGGTCAAGTGGCCGCTTCAGTCGTTAAAGGTAGTTCAAATAATCCGTCGTTCTAGTGTTAATATCACTTTCAATTAGATCGAAATTGCTGACCCTGGGTGACCCCGGAAACGGAAAAAATATATGGCTGGTGCCTGAAAAAAAAATACGGGTTCGGTCGGACCGAACCGTAGAAACTGCGAACGAATTTTATAAAAGTAATAGGGATATCATAATTAAGATGCTCCTGTTGCTAACAAAAAGTTAAATTGCACACTTTACTTTCAAAAATACATTCATGTGAAAAACAGAAATTTGCTAGTATATATTGTGAAGTAAACATCAATACATTGTATGTTATTTCTTTATAAGAATTTTATTTCGATTTCGAAACTGAAAATTAAAAAAAAAATTGTTTTATTTATTATCGAAATATTTTCTTATCTTTAGTTGAGTGATGGTGTTGAAAGTAGCTAACATGGACACATCGGATCTCTTGGTGTAACTCTTTCGGGCAAAATGAATCTGCTTACATATATATATATATATCGTGTTGATTTAAAATTTAACTGAAAAGAAAAGCCATAATTAGAGTCAAATAAATTTATAGTTGTACTTAAATCTCGAAATATCGAACTTATTTCAAGAGATAATTTTCCTTATTTGGCCTGTTAACATTTTCGTCCGCGTTTAGTTGATTTTCACATTTTATTCGATTTTATGAGGTTTTAGAGAATTTCGTAATTCTTCCAAATTTGACTTGGCTTAAGTAATCTTTTCATTGATGTATATATATATATATATATATAGAAGAGATAAATTTGAAAAACTTATGAAAAATGTGGATTAGAGTAACCTTGCAAACTTAAACTATATTGAGCAACCCCTAAACATCAACGGATTGTCTTCATTAAATGGAACCAAATAAAGGTTGAAAGCATTTAAAAAAAACTATATTTTAAAATGCATTTGTCTGTCACCAATATATATATATATATATATATACTTAAACTACTTGCTTTCTGTATATTCTATATATATTAACAAAATCCATGTAAGTAAAAGTGATATGTGTACAGTTGATGTTAGCTCTATGCGGAGCAGGTGTTGGTGCCTGTAAATAAAGAGTACAATTTAAATGATATTACAATTCTTTTCACTAAAATAAAATTATAAATGATAAAAAGCTGGTAAAATTCCATCTTTGTATTTAATTGTTTATGAGACTAGTTCCTGATTAGTCTTAATATACACATATATATATATATATATATATATATATATATATATATATATATATATATATATGTATATATATATTACTTTATGCTTTTTTAGATTGTAATAGTCATTTCTGAGATTATGACAGTCATTTCTTAGATTGTAACAGTCATTTCTGTAAATAAAGAGTACAATTTAAATGATATTACAATTCTTTTCACTAAAATAAAATTATAAATGATAAAAAGCTGGTAAAATTCTAACCACAGTCTGTCCTAACAGCTCTAATTCCATCTTTGTATTTAATTGTTTATGAGACTAGTTCCTGATTAGTCTTAATATACATATATATATATATACATATATATATATATATATATATATATATTACTTTATGCTTTTTTAGATTGTAATAGTCATTTCTGAGATTACGACAGTCATTTCTTAGATTGTAACAGTCATTTCTTACATTGTAACAGTCTTTTATTATAATGTAATTGTCATTTTTTAGATTGTAACTGTCATTTCTTAGACTGTTATAGTCATTTCTTTAATAGTGAGTCATTTCTTTGATTGTAAAAGTCATATCTTAAATTGTAAAGTCATTTCGATCAGAAATTAAGTAACCACGATTCCTAGAAAACGTAGAGTTAACCTACCCCGCCCCCCCCCCCCCCATTGGCTCATCGTTAAAATGAAGTGTAGAATTAATCAGTTCTATTAGTAACGGCCAGCTGCCTTTTTTCCCCCAACACATTGTCAGGTACCCGTTTAAAGCTAGGTAGACTTTATTGTAGTAAATGGTACAGCTGTACTACACTTTATGGATGAAAACATAAAGTTATGAAATTTTTTTAAGAGCTATCTTTAGCTTTAAATCTTTTCAAATGACCATCTGTATCAAAGTGTATATACGAATATATATATATATATATATATATATATATATATATATATATATATATATATATAATATATATATTAGGGTGGCCCAAAATAAATTTTGTCAATTTTTTTGAAGCATTTTGAATTTTTGTGTTTCCTTTGACTTCTGAACAGCACAGAACAAATTTCAGGGATATATGAATTAATTAATACTGTCTCATTGACACTGAAATTTGTAATCATTTTCAATGATTTTTGAATGTAAGTATGTATAAGACATGCAGAAAAGTTTTAGAAAAATATATACTATTTTCGAAGGTTCTCTAAAGCACTTTGAAATTTCTAGAAGGTTACAGAGGCTTCTAAAAATACGAGGAAAACTTGATAAGGTTCAGGGAAACTCTAGAAAAACTCTAGAATTTTTAATTTTAATATAAATAGCCAACTTCACCAGTGCATTTCAATTTAGTTATAGAAATCAAGTTTTATAAGTGTTGCGGCTATCAAAACATCCTTTATTTAGTTATGACTACCAGGTCGAAAGCAGTTGTTCATTTAATTTGTGAACTATCTGAAGATTTTTCTGAACGAGTTATTCAAACAACTACACATTTTTTGAGTGTATAATTTCATTTACACAAAATAAAGTGCCCAAGATAGATGATGTTTCTGATGTCGTGCAAAGACTGTAGAACCTTAGATAAATTTCGTATCTCTAAGGCTGAAAAAACAAGCTATCATTAAAAAAGTTGGAGGTACTTATTGACAAGTACAGTGAGGTTGAGAATGCTAAAAGAGGAAGAGAGTTTCAAAGTGTAAAAGAATCTGACTTTGTTAACTTCACATCATCCATCTTCAACATCGTAATATCAGTGCTAACACTATAAGGTATAGGTCGCTTGAATGACTTGTACAGGAATAGGGAAAAGATGTTTATGGAATCCATAACCATGCTTTCAGTATCAAGCAGTAGTGATTGTTCAGAGATGGAAGACGACAACCAGTTCTTTCGATTGCCGAAGAAATCGACATCGATTCTGCCTAAATGACGTCGCTTAAAATCAGCTGCTTTTTTATAATTTTTTTTCTAGCTTTTGTACACTTCACCTTGACAAAGCAATATCCTTTGTTTCTGCATCACGTACTCTCGGCACAGCAAGGATGTGAACCGAACGTCTATCACTTATTCCAGTGCGATCAAAAGCAAATGATACTAATTGCAAAACAATATCCATAGCTTTTAAAGGAAACTTCCAAGTTGATGGTCCACTGGTAATTCATTTTGATGGGAATAACTATGCATGAAGACGATCAATTGAAGAATTTGGTATCAATAGCATCTGTGGTCTAATTAAAGCTTTGATTCAGTGTCCCATTCTATCAGAAGCACCTCTGAATAATCTTGATCTCATCAAATTTATTATCCTTAAATACATAATCGTCTAACTTGTGTGTGTCTCAATTGCAAGGGAAATAACACATTTATTAGAAGTTCGTCATTGTTGAACACGGTTATATCCCTTTTTTTGAATGCTACCACTCGCATAAAGCAGCCAGCTTCAGGAGGCGTTTCAACTAGTTGATAATAAGAATATTTCTCCCTCCATAGAAAACAATTGGCTGACATCTCTGTACCTTAGTGCTGAACTCATTCCTCTGGTTTTCTTTTCTCAACGTGTGTCAGTGGGTGAGAAAAAAAAGTCTTCCTGCTTGAGGCAATTCATGGTGAAATCTTCTGATGATCAGAAAGAAGAAAGGTGCATAGCACAAATGATCCTTCAACAATTCATAAAGTGACATTAAAGACTTTTGACCTCGTCATAGCTGCTCTTCTTTAACGCTCTTCTGCTTCTTATAAATTCTTTCACGACTGAACTTCCACCTGACAACAAACTTCTTCCTTTCAGAAAGCAACATCAGTGGTCTCTTCCTTGAAAGTTGTCAATGACTGTCCCAATCGGGGTATAGCACTGGCGTCATCATTCAAATCACCTCTCAGCAAATCAGATGAGGAAAAGCAGTACTTGCTCTAAATTGTTGAACAGCGTCGCAAAGAGTCTCGGGATACAAAAAACAAGCAATTAAGCCTGCTCCATTCTGGACACAAAACGTGTTAGGGCATTTTCGTGTTTTGTATCAGTACGTTTGTTAGCTTTCAGTAAATATTTGTAAATTTTGGAAATGTTTATAAATTCAATTGTGTAATGCATATATCTGTAAAAAAAATATTATAAAGACGTTTCTTTATATTTGAAAAAAAAATTATTTTCTCTTAAATCTAACTACAAGTGTTTTGTGGTTTCTGAAATAGGACTCATAATTGAAAACATTCGAAATTGTAGTCATTTAATCGTCAGAAAACTCCGTCAATTGTTGCATAGCTCTGATACTTTCAATTAAACTCAGAACACAAGCTTACTATTTCATTTGATGAGTTTCTTAATACATCTTGGTGAAACTACGTGCTGCTTTATTTCGCACCAAATGAATGGGTTATTGAACGTACAAGGTGTAGAATGGGGCCATATATATAATATATAAGCCCCTTAGGAGCCCTGAAGCCAGGCCCTCAGAGATCCTATCGCGAAAAGAACTTTTGATGTACACATGGCAGGCCAAGACTTACAAAATGATATATACATCATGGGTCTAGGACTTATGGTTGCTGAGATATAGGGCGCTCCTTTATTAATATAGCTTATATAGTAAAAAACGGTACTTTATAAGCCCCCTTTTACGGCCCTCAGAGATCAGATCGTGAAATGAACTTTTGCTTCACACATGGCAGGCCAAGACCTACAAAATGATATATACATCATGGGTCTAGGACTTATGGTTGTTGAGATCTAGGGTGATGACGGACAGATAGACAGACACAATGGGGACAATAGAGCATTTTTTTTCGAAAATGCTCTAAAAATCAACGGTGCTGAAGTGATCGAAGAACTTCAAGACTTAAAAGCACAGAATAAAAACATTTAAAGTGTATTTTTGATTGGCATACTTAGAGTTATCATACAATACATTCAGATTAATGTGTCATGTAACACGTTTTAAATTACTGTTTAATTCCTACTTTGTAATATAATTGTTCTTTGTATCTAAAAATCAGTATTTTAAACCTTGCACAATTTTCATTTAATGCAACTACGGAATACCATAAACATGAAATAACAAGTGCACTCATGAAGTATTTATAGGAGTCCAAATGGTGTGGAATTTGGTATATATATATATATATATATATATATATATATATGTATATATATATACAGTGGATTCCGCTTAATTGGACACCGCTTAGTTGGGACAGCCGCTTATTTGGGACAAATCTCAAAGAAACCAAACCAAGAAGCCAATAGTATATTTGTATTTTTAATTGGGACAGCCGCTTAATTGGGACAAAAAGCCCCGGTCCCGATGTGTCCCAATCAAGCGGAATCGACTGTATATATATATATATATATATATATATATATATATATATATATATATATATATATATCTCAAATCACAGTGGACCAGAAAACTAAAATGCTTATGGTTAAAAATCAACTTTCGAATATAAAGTGAGTCACCCTGAAATATATATATATATATATACAGAACTATGAAGGGATTGGGAGGAGGAATACACAATTTAACTCCCACAGGGCTCCAGCTTCAGCCTGTAACAGTCTGGCAATTTTTATCTTTACATTGTCTTCTCGGCAGATTGACAATATTAAAAAAATCTGATTGAAATAGTATGCTATAAAAACATGAAATGCAGTAATTATGTTATTCAAATAAATACATTGTTGTTGTTTTTAATGGCATAAATATTAATTTTAAAAAAAAGGTAAGATATTTATGTCAAGAACGGATGAACATTTTTTAAAAAAGAAAATCATTCTATGTTTACTAGAAAACGTCTTACGCCTGGTTTCAAAAAGTCCTCACACAATGGGAATGACCCCTCGTAACATGAGCCTCTTCGTTGTAATGATTTTACGCACGGATCGCCACTAGCTGCCAATTGATCTGCTCTAATATCTGCACTGTAAGATTGGAATGATGAAAATAAATTATATATATATATATATATATATATATATATATATATATATATTTATATAAGTTCATATATATATATATATAAGTTACGGTCAAAGCCCAAATTCGACCAAATCGCATATTAGCCAGCACAACCGGGGAAGTGGCCAATATCGCATCACATTTACCGATCAATGTCCGATCTTTTCTAGGTTTCGGGATTTGGTGAACCAGTTAGAAGAATAGTATTGATCGATTGTCCAAAGTCGGAAGCAAAACGTGATGAAAGATTTTTGTTGTTTGTATACATTAATGAAAATCATATAGTGCATCGGATATAGGTCACACACTTCGGACAAAGTGTGAAATGGCTTAACGATTCGGAAACTGGATAAACATCGGGCGGTGACATATACATAGTAGTATTAGAAGCAAAACAATAATATATAACCAGAATGTCATATAACAAGAATGTCATATAACAAGAATACCATATAATGAGAAATACCATATAACAAGAATATCATATAACAAGAATGTCATATAACAAGAATACCATATAATGAGAAATACCATATAACAAGAATGTCATATAATAAGAATACCATATAATGAGAAATACCATATAACAAGAATGTCATATAATAAGAAAGCTAGCAAGAATATTTTTTTTATTTACAAATCTTAATGACGTCGTTCCGACGATTTCTTCGAAAATTTAATCGTTTCCTTAAATACTGAAACAGATTTTTATGCTCATGACGATCTGTATTAAAATATTAAATAATTGTTTGACAAAACAATTAATGGCGCGCCAAAAGAACGCAAATATACTAAACTAATTTACCAGTCCGCGTTTGTGAGCGAGTGAAGTCCAAATAAGGATGAGATGAGATGTCTTAGATCCTATAAAACACTAAGACAGGTTGTATGGTGCCTTTCTTTCATCTCTTCATATCCAATAGTGCAATGACTATGGAGGCAACAAGGGCAGATATCAGTACCTAGAGACAGTTATGTTGACAACTACATGCTTTAGAACACAACCATCCGTTCCAAGCCGTTTGTATAACGATAACAAAAATGTTCCTCTTTATCAGTGTTTTTCAAAGTGTGGCTAAAGCAAAAACAATAAAATGTCTGTAAACCAAGACACTAAAAAAGAAATGCAAGATTGTTCTTAATAGTGTCAAATTCTGGGAGTTTTGTGGATGAAATCTGAGCCCTTCCTTTCTTCATTATCCCCCCCCCCCCAGATAAAATCATCGACTCATGGGGAGATAAAAAAGGGGATAATCAAAGGCTTTGATCATTTAGCGCCAGAGGAATTACCCACTTAAAACTTCAGCTGACGTCAATTGGGAAAGATCAAAGTAGACAGGGTAGAGAATTGGTACCCTCATCAGATTCAAGCAAGAGATGGGTGGACGTTGTGCCCCTTCATCGCACCAACGCTTGAAGGTCACAACTGACCGCACGTGATGGTTGTGGCCTATAATGGTCGCTTACCATTGGTCAGGAAAGCGGAAGTCTCGCCCTGTATGAATCTTCAGATTGCAGCGATGTGAGTGGCTTGATACTTTAGTTAGTTGGAGGAAGTCAGTGAGAGGCTTGATACTTTAGTTAGTTGGAGGAAGTCAGTGAGTGGCTTGATACTTTAGTTAGTTGGAGGAAGTCAGTAAGAGGCTTGATACTTAAGTTAGTTGGAGGAAGTCAGTGAGAGGCTTGATAATTTAGTTTGTTGGAGGAAGTCAGTGAGAGGCTTGATACTTTAGTTAGTTGGAGAAAGTCAGTGAGAGGCTTGATACTTTAGTTAGTTGGAGGAAGTCAGTGAGAGGCTTGATACTTAAATTAGTTGGAGGAAGTCAGTGAGAGGCTTGATACTTTAGTTAGTTGGAGGAAGTCAGTGAGTGGCTTGATACTTTGTTTGTTGGAGGAAGTCAGTGAGAGGCTTTATACTTTAGTTAGTTGGAGGAAGTCAGTGAGAGGCTTAATACTTTATTTAGTTGGAGGAAGTCAGTGAGAGGCTTGATACTTTATTTAGTTGGAGGAAGTCAGTGAGTGGCTTGATACTTTAGTTAGTTGGAGGAAGTCAGTAAGAGGATTGATACTTTAGTTAGTTGGAGGAAGTCAGTGAGAGGCTTGATACTTTAGTTAGTTGGAGGAAGTAAGTGAGTGGCTTGATACTTTAGTTAGTTGGAGGAAGTCAGTGAGAGGCTTGATACTTTATTTAGTTGGAGGATATCAGTGAGTGGCTTGATACTTTAGTTATTTGGAGGAAGTCAGTGAGTGGCTTGATACTTTAGTTAGTTGGAGGAAGTCATTGAGTGGCTTGATACTTTAGTTAGTTGGAGGAAGTCAGTGAGAGGCTTGATACTTTAATTAGTTGGAGGATATCAGTGAGTGGCTTGATACTTTAGTTAGTTGGAGGAAGTCAGTAAGAGGATTGATACTTTAGTTAGTTGGAGGAAGTCAGTGAGTGGCTTGATACTTAAATTAGTTGGAGGAAGTCAGTGAGTGGCTTGATACTTTAGTTAGTTGGAGGAAGTCAGTGAGTGGCTTGATACTTTAGTTAGTTGGAGGAAGTCAGTGTGTGGCTTGATACTTTAGTTAGTTGGAGGAAGTCATTGAGTGGCTTGATACTTTAGTTAGTTGGAGGAAGTCAGTGAGAGGCTTGATACTTTAATTAGTTGGAGGAAGTCAGTGAGTGGCTTGATACTTTAATTAGTTGGAGGAAGTCAGTGAGTAGCTTGATACTTTAGTTAGTTGGAGGAAGTCAGTAAGAGGCTTGATACTTTAGTTAGTTGGAGGAAGTCAGTGAGAGGCTTGATAATTTAGTTTGTTGGAGGAAGTCAGTGAGAGGCTTAATACTTTAATTAGTTGGAGGAAGTCAGTGAGTAGCTTGATACTTTAGTTAGTTGGAGAAAGTCAGTGAGAGGCTTGATACTTTAGTTAGTTGGAGAAAGTCAGTGAGAGGCTTGATACTTTAGTTAGTTGGAGGAAGTCAGTGAGTGGCTTGATACTTAAATTAGTTGGAGGAAGTCAGTGAGAGGCTTGATACTTTAGTTAGTTGGAGGAAGTCAGTGAGTGGCTTGATACTTTAGTTTGTTGGAGGAAGTCAGTGAGAGGCTTTATACTTTATTTAGTTGGAGGAAGTCAGTGAGAGGCTTGATACTTTATTTAGTTGGAGGAAGTCAGTGAGTGGCTTGATACTTTAGTTAGTTGGAGGAAGTAAGTGAGTGGCTTGATACTTTAGTTAGTTGGAGGAAGTCAGTGAGAGGCTTAATACTTTAGTTATTTGGAGGAAGTCAGTGAGTGGCTTGATACTTTAGTTAGTTGGAGGAAGTCAGTAAGAGGCTTGATACTTTAGTTAGTTGGAGGAAGTCAGTGAGAGGCTTGATAATTTAGTTAGTTGGAGGAAGTCAGTGAGAGGCTTGATACTTTAATTAGTTGGAGGAAGTCAGTGAGTAGCTTGATACTTTAGTTAGTTGGAGAAAGTCAGTGAGTGGCTTGATACTTTAGTTAGTTGGAGGAAGTCAGTGAGAGGCTTTATACTTTAGTTAGTTGGAGGAAGTCAGTGAGAGGCTTAATACTTTAATTAGTTGGAGGAAGTCAGTGAGAGGCTTGATACTTTATTTAGTTGGAGGATATCAGTGAGTGGCTTGATACTTTAGTTAGTTGGAGGAAGTCAGTAAGAGGATTGATACTTTAGTTAGTTGGAGGAAGTCAGTGAGTGGCTTGATACTTAAATTAGTTGGAGGAAGTCAGTGAGTGGCTTGATACTTTAGTTAGTTGGAGGAAGTCAGTGAGTGGCTTGATACTTTAGTTAGTTGGAGGAAGTCATTGAGTGGCTTGATACTTTAGTTAGTTTGAGGAAGTCAGTGAGAGGCTTGATACTTTAATTAGTTGGAGGAAGTCAGTGAGTGGCTTGATACTTTAATTAGTTGGAGGAAGTCAGTGAGTAGCTTGATACTTTAGTTAGTTGGAGGAAGTCAGTGAGTGGCTTGATACTTTGGTTAGTTGGAGGAAGTCAGTGAGAGGCTTGATACTGAATGATGTTTAAATATACTCACCTGATTTTTTTTATAATACCAACATAAATGAGAATGTTGGACCAGGCACACTATATTAGGCGTGCTTGCGACAGTACATTTTCATCTCTGTCTGCATTTCTGTCTACTGCCTCCGCCTTCTGATTTTCAGTTATAATAGAGAACTGCTTACCGCAGTTTTTTAAAAAGAATAATAACTGAAGTTATGAGAACAATTTTACGATACCGTTTGATAAATAAACAAAAAAATATACTATCAAAAGAATAGTTTACAAACTAAAGTAAAAAGAAATATTTTACAATACCATTTGATTAATTGAAAAGAAATATGATGAAAAATGAGTTTTTACTCGGCAGTGGCGTAGCGAGGGGGGGTGGGGGTACATATGTCCCCGGGCGCCGAGGTTCAGGAGCGCCAAATGGTATATTTTACATATAATATTATATGGTTTTCGAATGGGGGGGGCGCTAAGAAGGTATTAAAAAGGTAAAATGCCCCGGGCGCAAGTTGACTTGCCCCCTCGCTACGCTTCTGTTACTCGGCGGATTGGTTTAGTGACCATTTATTAGCTAGCACTCTGTGACTTTTGATTAAGCTCCGGTGGTTTTAAAAAAAAGTAAAGTGAAGTAAAGAAATAATTTTACCAAACCGATCGTTTAAATATTAGTTTTGAATATTATTGATATGACATCTATATCAAATATATATATATATATATAATATATATATAATTATATATATACTAGCTGAATAGGCCCGGTACCCGGACCGGCTATTTGGCACGCGGTTGGAGTTGAAAATGATGATGCGCTCACAACACCATTTCATTGACTAATCTTAATTCATTCATAATATTTTAAAGGACTCTTTCTGAATAGTTATTTTTTTAATAATGTATCAATTTACTTTCACTTAGCCCCACACCCATCCTTCCCTCCCTCCCTCCCCCGCCTGCCACTCCCCTTCCACTCAAGACATGCCCGAATCGCAGTGGGTCTTGGCCTGCCTAGTGTACATCAGAAGTCTATTTCGCGATATGACTTTTCAGGGCCAAAATATAAGAGTTTCTTATGTACCGTTTTTGCTTATATTTTAAATATAAATAATAAAAGCTAATCAAAGGGGCATAATCATTATTTATTTTTGTAACAGTTATTCAACATGTGTTTATTGATGAGGCGTTGGAATGTTTCATCTGTTTTTATTGATGAGGCGTTGGAATGTTTCATCTGTGTTTATTGATGAGGCGTTGTAATGTTTCATCTGTGTTTATTGATGAGGCGTTGTAATGTTTTAGCTGTATTTATTGATGAGGCGTTGTAATGTTTTAGCTGTGTTTATTGATGAGGCGTTGGAATGTTTTATCTGTGTTTATTGATGAGGCGTTAGAATGATTTAGCTGTGTTTATTGACGGGGTGTTGGAATGTATTTATGTATGCATGTGTGTGTGTGTGTGAAGGCGCTCTTATATTTTTGTATGGGTACCCTTGACAAATGCTCATATAAAGATCATGAGTGCTCATTTGGAAAAGGCACATATAGGTGTGTTAGACCAATACGCTGCCAAGATCCCCAAAATGATTAACGGACTACTTATGATATTTGTGATCTGGGAATAGAGCCTATCATTAAAAATGTCCCTAACGGTCCAATCTAGGAGAGTTTTCATAATAAGATCCGAATAGTAATTGATTAAAGCATTAACACATAAAGAGATACAATTGTGTCCGAATGTATTTATATGTCTAAAATATAGATAGGAACCCATAAGAATCGCTGCAAACTAAATGTATTTATTATATCTTTTTTCCCCTAAACAAAACTTCTATTTTTTAATGTATTTTTTGTGTGTATTTCTTTAACATAACATTTTTTAACAAAAATTTAAAGAACAACTCCGTCCTGTTAAATTTGTTATAGTACTTGCTGGAATATCACTATCCCACGCATGCGCAGTGAAATGAAAATAGAGAATGGCCGACCTAATTTGGCTTAAATGAAACTTAGTTCGCAGGGGCTACGGTTCGGTCAGACCGAACCCGTATTTTTTTTTTCAGGCACCAGCCATATATTTTTTCCCTTTTCCGAGGTCAGGAATTTCACGCTAATTGATATCTATAGGTCAGTGCAAGTATACCAATAATTTCATTAAAATATTTAATAATAAAAAGTACGCAGTGGCTGTAAATAATCGGAGATATTTTTATATTTGGCATTAATTTTTTTTTCGGGTCTGTCCAAGCCTAATAAAGTCATTTGCTGTTAATAATCGGAGATATTTTTATAATATTTATTTTGTCCCCGTTTTGTCTGTCTGTCTGTCTGTCTGTCATCACCCTAGATCTCAACAACCATAAGTCCTAGACCCGTGATGTATATATCATTTTGTAGGTCTTGGCCTGCCAAGTGTACATCAAAGTCCATTTTGCGATCGACCTCTCAGGGCCAAAATATAAGAGTTTCTTATATACCGTTTTTGCTTATATTTTAAATATAAATAATAAAAGCTAATCAAAGGGGCGTAATCATTATTTATCTTTGTAATAGTTATTCAACATGATTACTTCCCTCTATAAATTTATTTCAATCCATATGCGTGGAGCAATATTTATGGCTGTAACCCGGAAAAAAAAAACGGATTCCGTCCGAAAAGGCTCTAAAATGTCCTTTGTCCGAAACGGAAAAGACTTAAATTGCTTGTTTTAACCTGTAATTGATTTCCATCTTCTGAAACTTTCAACCACAATCCAAAAGGACAATACATCTGGAAAGTACTTTAATAGAATTTTTGGATTAATGTTTAATTTTATTTTTAAGTAAAATGTGGGTTTTTTTTTAATTTCCTTATTGTTAGTTATTAATTATTATATTAATTAATTATTTTAAAATGTATTAATACTGAACCTTTGATTTGGCCTCTTTCCTGTATAACGACTTTTAAATTTTCTTCCACCATGATAACAAGCATAATTAATTGTGTAGTAGATTAAGTCATCTTTTAAATATCTTTTAACGCATTTTTTTTTGCCGCAACAATTGATCTGCAATTTCGTTTATATAATATTCTCTTCCAATACTTTCAAAGAATATAAACGATCTCCGACTTGAATCATCATGGTTAGTAACACTAGAACGACGGCAGCGGTCATTTTGACCTCAACGCTACTTCACGGATTAATTACTTCTAATCGGCTAACCGATTTTATGACTTTACATATCTTTTGTTAAAATTGTAGAAGATTTTTATTGTTGGTTTTATAATAATAAAAAAAATAATAATAAAAAAAAAAAAAACTAGTTCTACCTAGAACGACTGCAGCGGTCATAATGACCGCCATACCGATTGATACCTAGTGACGCAGTCGGCTGACGCCATATTGTTGCCAAAAGCACATCCATCGTTGGTGCGATAAGGCAGAGAGTTGCCATTGAATTTGTAAAGACACAACTCCAGACAGGCCCGTAGCGTGCGGAGGGGGGGAGGGGATCAGGGGAGCGCCCCCAAACGTTTTGTCTGCCCCCCTGCTTATTTGTTCTACTTAGTAAAATGTATTACCTTGCCCCCCCCCCCTGCTATTGCCTGGCCCCTCCTGTAGAATTTTCACGCTAGGGGGCTGACTCCAGAACGTTTTTCTTCAAAAGTACTTGTCAACGGTAAAAAAAAAACCTAACAATTTACCGTTGAAATCCAAAACAGTATATCTGCATATTGATTACCTTGCACAAACATATTGAAATTGGTGAAACAAAATAAAACTTCCAGAAACTGTGCAATATAGTACAATTTTTGTAAGTATGGAGTGGACGTTCTGGATCAACTGAGCCGCCTGTACACAAGGAGATCAGCATCACAAAGATAGCCAGTCTATATCTTCTACAATGTTCTGGACTTTACGGCTATAAACGCATTTATATTATTTCGATTATGCATGTATTCCAGCATTTCTTGGCGGTCTTATATTTTGAACCATGTTCACGAATTGAGATCGCCTTACTGTGCACCAAAAAGCAAATTATAGCAGGCATCCCTGTGGAAAGTGGAGCAAGCAGTAACACACGCCTTCAATGTTCATTTTGTAGTAACAAAACACAAGATGACTAATGAACAGAATGTGATTACTTACGTCAGGGGTGGGCAAACTTTGTCTAAGGAGGGCCACATTGAAAACTTGATTGTTATCGGCGGGCCGCATATAATTTGTCTACTTCAATTACAATTTACAACGTATGAAAATCTAATAACGATAATAATCATGTATTTGTCATTATATTTTACATTCACACTCTATTACACACATTACTTTTTGAATTTGAGCTTAATCAGTTGCTAATTTGGTAATAAAATTTTATTATTCATAATTATAAGTAATGAAAAGTATGTAACTGTTCACAATTTTGGATAATGTTATTGAACTGTGGAACCAGTTTACTGTTGTGATTCGCATGATTGCATTTTAATTTGCAGTCAGTCAACATTAATCTGTTCTTAGACTTGTTTATTTCATACAAGAAAACCCTTGCTCACACATGTATGTGGACCAAATAGTGACAAAGTATTTAAGGTGTGGAAATACCGCTGCTGGCAAACATCCTGAAAACTCCAGAACTGACTTGAACTTCTCCTTCAGGTCATAATCTGCTTATAGGTCAAGCAGCTCTAATATTCTGGAGCTTTAAAACTAGATTCAAATTAAATTTCAAAAAATAGTGAAAAATCTAAACGAAAAGAATTAACATCGACATAGGAATGGTTTCGGGCCGCATATTATACTCCGAAGGGCCGCATGCAGCCCGCGGGCCGTTGTTTGCCCACCCCAGACTTACGTATATTTTTTTTGAAAAATACTGTTTATAATTCTATAGATATTGTTTCTTTGGTTGTTACACATAATAAAAATAATTATTATATGACATAATTTGTTATTTGGCCGCTTCAGTCGTTAAAGGTAGTTCAAATAATCCGTCGTTCTAGTGTTAATATCAATTTCAATTAGATCGAAATTTCTGACCTCGGGTGACTCCGGAAACGGAAAAAATATTTGGCTGGTGCCTGAAAAAAAAATACTGGTCGGTCGGACCGAACCGTAGAAACTGCGAACGAAGTTTATATAAGTAATAGGGATATCATAATTTAGATGCTCCTGTTGCTAACAAAAAGTTAAATTGCACACTTTACTTTCAAAAATACATTCATGTGAAAAACAGAAATTTGCTAGTATATATTGTGAAGTAAACATCAATACATTGTATGTTATTTCTTTATAAGAATTTTATTTCGATTTCGAAACTGAAAATAAAAAAAAAATTGTTTCATTTATTTTCGAAATATTTTCTTATCTTTAGTTGAGTGATGGTGTTGAAAGTAGCTAACATGGACACATCGGATCTCTTGGTTTAACTCTTTCGGGCAAATCGAATCTGCTCACATAAAAATGCATTATTTTAGATACCTTAATTCATTTAATAGTTTATTTTCTTAAATCAACACGATATATATATATATATATATATATATATATATATATATATCGTGTTAATTTAAAATTTAACTGAAAAGAAAAGCCATAATTAGAGTCAAATAAATTTATAGTTGTACTTAAATCTCGAAATATCGAGCTTATTTCAAGAGATAATTTTCCTTATATGGCCTGTTAACATTTTCGTCCGCGTTTAGTTGATTTTCACATTTTATTCGAATTTATGAGGTTTTAGAGAATTTCGTAATTCTTCCAAATTTGACTTGGCTTAAGTAATCTTTTCATTGATTTGTCTATAAATATATATGATACTAGTAGTTGCCCGTTGCATTCGCAACTAAATGTTTTATCTCAATAAAATATTTACTATGAGAATAATCATGTCATAAACAGAGGCGTCTGCTATTTCGATTACGATCACAATCCATCAACGAACACACTCGCTAGTGACTTAGTCTTATAATTTATTTACGTTTGACGATGTTAAAATGCTATCTGTTTTAATAAAAACTAAAATAATTTGAATGATATTATAAATTATTATTTAATATTTGGAACTTTTACATTTCATAATAAAAAACCACAGAAACTATTTAACCCATTAGCGCATAGCGTCCTTTTTTAAGGACGTGCTATACAAATGTGTACTACCCTAACACCCTTGAATATTGGTATGAAACAAATAATTATGTGCACCCCTTGTTTTTTTTCGCAATGGTCTAAACCGGATATGATCGTATTTGCTGACATTTTGTATTTTTATTTTATAGTTAAAGTTCGATTTTGTTGGAAAGTTTTATTTTAGGAATGCTTCCACGTAAAAGGTATGTCACGAACAGTTTATGTGTATTTTAATGTAATTTTTGTAACTATTATATAGTAAATATTGTTTCCTAATGCCTGTTGGCAAGTCATTGTACAATGAGTTTACTAATATTGTTTTTCATATAATTAAAATAGTGTCCTTAAAAAAGGACGCTATGCGTTATACCCCTCCTGAATGTCTGTTGGGTGATTTAGCAGTAATGTGTCAAATTTCCTTTTTCTAATTTGGACAGGCATTCTCGAATGGGTGCAGTCAACATCCAATCGGGCAGCAGCGACTCAAAACGCCACAGACGTTCTACAACTAGTCATGATGATAGCAGTTGCAATGGAGTGGGTCCAACAAAGCCATCACGTCCGAAGAAAACCACACCACCGACAAGAAATTGGTTGAAATTGACCTGAAAGAAAAAGAAATTCCATGGAGTGTCACTTCAGCATCAGATATTGATCACACACCGTCAGCACCAGGTATTTATCATACACCGTCAGCTCTATTTGAAATGTTCCACGATGATGAAGTTGTTGACTATATCAGTCAAATGACCAATCTGTATGCCGTGCAGAAATCAAAACAACTTCATTCAACGCGGATCTTGGTCTTGGTGGCTCTTTGGTAGTCCAGTGGATGAATAAACTACCTGCTCGACATGCATATATTGATAATTTTTTTACAACACCACGACTGTTTGATCACTTGAAGGACATGAATTATTCAGTCATAGGAATTATTCTAGTAAACAGGATGGAGAAGCGTCCATTGAAAGAAAATTATAAGATGAGAAAGGAATCATGAAAATCCTTTGACCGTCGTGTGGACAGGGAGTCCGGAATAATTGCAGTTTTTTGCAACAATAACAATGCCGTTACAATGCTATCAAACTGCTTTTGGTGTGGAACAAACAGCCCAAGCCGAGTGTTGGTCAACCAGTGAAAAGAAACATATTCAAATATCAATGCCAAATATGATTGCCCGTTATAATCAATTTTTGGGAGGGACAGTCAGAATGGACCAAACTTTTCAAATCAACATCCCCATCAAGTAATGTTGGTGGGCTCGATTCTGTTTAGCCATTGACGCCAGTGTGCAGAATGCTTGGCTACTGTACAGGCTGTCAGAAGCGGCAAAACATCAACAGCTGTCACTGATACTAGACTGACTAATACACCTTATGGTGACACAGGAAACAAACTTACATTTACACTATTATTTTGTTATTTACGTCATATTATTAAAAATTGGCATTTATATTAAAACAGTATTTCTGACTTATATATTCTAATTATATTTTTATTTTGTTTCTTTGCATTGAGATGATAAAATACAGCGTTTGTCAAGATTTAATTGTCTAGATTTGTGATGTGACAATATTCAAGTTCAGGTGGGATGTAACGCATAGCGTCCTTTTTTAAGGACAAAACTTTGGGGGCCCTTAATTTGCGTTATACACATTTTTTATAATTTTTACGCTTGGTTTAGTCAATAAATGCCCAAACTACACGTACTATGCAAATATTAATGAAAAATGAGACCTCATGCATTAATGGGTTAAAACTGCAGACTTAAAAAAAAAAATATATCGAATCGAGACACGGGCATGACGTCATTTTGAATTTTTGATTTTGTTGGTCACGTGATTACTTTATGAAATACTATTGTTTTATTTATTTCTTAGGGTGACAAAAAAATCAAAGTGCTCGAAATTGGACTCTCGACCCTTTAGTGCGTTCATTTCAATTTAATAATAAACTCAGCAAAATATTATTAAAATATTTTTATATTTAGAGGCTGCTCAATGAACTTGAAATTATCAGATTTAAGGGTCAACAAAAAATTAAAAGAATGCATTTTTATTTTTTTTCTAATACAAACTTTTAATTATGTTATTCAAATTAAGTGTTATTTAAATGATTTTATACAATGTTTGATTTCAGAATACTTCACCTGTTGATTGTTCGTGTGTTTTCATTAATGCGTTCACAATTGTAGACTTTAGAATATCTGGAATTTGACGTTGATGTTCCTCCACGGTTTGCAAAATATATTGCAATTGAGTTTCATCTTTTGTTAAAACTTTTGCATAATCTGAAATGAGTTTCACCCCTCTTTCGGCTGTATCATTTACAACTTTTATAGAATTAACAATTTTATGTGCTTCATAGTTGCTGTACTCCACGTGTCTGGGTGATTTTCATTCATGAATGCCGAATATATTCCCAGCACTTCAAATACCTATTTTAATCTCTCTGTTACAAAGTCATCTAGGTTCATGTTGCAATTTAATCCATTAATACTTTGCCTTCAAGCCTTTTTACCTGTTTTTTTTTTTACTGGCTTTTCAAGTGCAATCAACATTTTTTCTTTAGTTTGGTTATCAACACCTTTGCTGAAAAAGAGACTCACCAGGTCTTCAGTTAAATACTAAAATGTCATGCAATGGTTTTAAAGGCAGATTCAGCAGCTTCTTTGTGAAATATTTTGAAATTTTTCAATTTCTCAATCAGAGTCAGGTCATTGTGAGGAGCAGATGAAGAGATGGGAGCCAATGTTCCATGTAAATCAAAATTTAAAAAATCGAAAATCGTAGATTTTTTTCTTCATATTTTAAAAAATGAAATTGATGTCGAAACAAGTAAATTTTTAATAGAGTACAGTGCTTTTGCCATACATCATGCTTGGTGCATAGCGCCAGGAGTACGGAAAGTTGTTCCGCTTATGCCTGGAGGAATTTCTCCTAAAAATTATCGACAGTTACAAAAATTCTTTGTAATCATTGCGAGGTTGTTTTGTTTATTGCAGCATATTTACAGCCGATTCTACTGCTGATGGTACAAGCGAATCATAAACTTTGAGATCTGCATCAGTTAAATGCCATGATTCAGAATTAAGTTTACTCCACTGATCACGAAATCGTTGAAAACACTTAATCTCTGGACCAGAAGATGCTCCAAAACATGTTATGTAAATATGGGATAAAATCATTTCATGAACATAGTGTCGACAGGCTGTATATAAATAAAGATTTTCCAATTAATTTCTACAGCAGGGTACAAGCACCTGAATGTATATCTGTGTTGCTTGAAGTAGTATCAAAAGTGAGTGCCATAATTTTGTCATATGAAATGTTCCAATCTTTTAAAGCTTGTCTAATGATGCAATACTACAGTGGGTGTTCTGAATTTCGACAAACTTATTTTATTTTTTAACTTATTAATTTTCCCAAAAAAAAAATGATTTGTAATATGTATGATGAGTCGTAAATTAACACACAAAAAAAAATAAAATATTGATAAAATTCTCAAACTAATTATTAAAATAGAAGAGATTAATTTGAAAAACTTATGAAAAATGTGGATTAGAGTAACCTTGCAAACCTAAACTATATTGAGCAACCCCTAAACATCAACGGATTGTCTTCATTAAATGGAACCAAATAAAGGTTGAAAGCATTAAAAAAAAACAATGTTTTAAAATGCATTTGTCTGTCACCAATATATATATATATATATACTTAAACTACTTGCTTTCTGTATATTCTATATGTTTCAACAGAACCCATGTTAGTAAAAGTCATATGTGTACAGTTGATGTTAGCTCTATGCGGAGCAGGTGTTGGTGCCTGTAAATAAAGAGTACATTTTAAATGATATTACAATTGTTTTCACTAAAATAAAATTACAAATGATAAAAAGCTGGTAAAATTCTAACCACAGTCTGTCCTATCAGCTCTAATTCCATCTTTGTATTTAATTGTTTATGAGACTAGTTCCTGATTAGTCTTAATATACATATATATATATATATATATATATATATATATATATATATATATTAATTTATGCTTTTTTAGATTGTAACAGTCATTTCTTACATTGTAAACAGTAATTTCTTTGATTTCAGCAGTCATTTCTTTGATTGTAGCTGACATTTCTTACATTGTAACAGTCTTTTATTATAATGTAATAGTCATTTTTTAGATTGTAACTGTCATTTCTTAGACTGTTATAGTCATTTCTTTGATAGTGAGTCATTTCTTTGATTGTAAAAGTCATATCTTAAATTGTAAAGTCATTTCGATCAGAAATTAAGTTACCACGATTTTGTAGAAAACGTAGAGTTAACCTACCCCCTCCCCCACCCCATTGGCTCATCGAATATATATATATATATATATATATATATATATATATATATATATATTAGGGTGGCCCAAAATAAATTTTGTCAATTTTTTTGAAGAATTTTGATTTTTTGTGTTTCCTTTGACTTCTGAACAGCACAGAACGAATTTCAGGGATATATGAATTAATTAATACTGCCTCATTGACACTGAAATTTGTAGTCATTTTTCAATGATTTTTGAATGTAAGTATGTATAAGACATGCAGAAAAGTTTTAGAAAAATATATACAATTTTCGAAGGTTCTCTAAGGAACTTTGAAATTTCTAGAAGGTTACAGAGGCTTCTAGAAATACGAGGAAAACTTGATAAGGTTCAGGGAAACTCTAGAAAAACTCTAGAATTTTTAATTTTAATATAAATAGCCAGCTTCACCAGTGCATTTCAATTTAGTTATAAAAATCAAGTGTTATAAGTGTTGCGGCTATCAAAACATCCTTTATTTAGTTATGACTACCAGGTCGAAAGCAGTTGTTCATTTAATTTGTGAACTATCTGAAGATTTTTCTGAACGAGTTATTCCAACAACTACACATTTTTTGAGTGTATACTTTCATTTACACGAAATAAAGTGCCCAAGATAGATGATATTTCTGATGTCGTGCAAAGACTGTAGAACCTTAGATAAATTTCGTATCTCTAAGGCTGAAAAACAAGCTATCATTAAAAAAGTTGGAAGTACTTATTGACAAGTACCGAGAGGTTGAGAATGCTAAAAGAGGAAGAGAGGTTCAAAGTGTAAAAGAATCTGACTTTGTTAACTTCACATCATCCATCTTCAACATCGTAATATCAGTGCTAACACTATAAGGTATAGGTCGCTTGAATGACTTGTACAGGAATAGGGAAAAGATGTTTATGGAATCCATAACCATGCTTTCAGTATCAAGCAGTAGTGATTGTTCAGAGATGGAAGACGACAACCAGTTCTTTCGATTGCCGAAGAAATCGACATCGATTCTGCCTAAATGACGTCGCTGAAAAGCTATGGATATTGTTTTGCAAGTAGTATCATTTGCTTTTGATCGAACTGGAATAAGTGATAGACAGTCAGTTCATATCCTTGGTGTGACGAGAGTACGTGATGCAGAAACAAAGGATATTGCTTTGTCAAGGTGGAGCGTACAAAAGCTAGAAAAAAAAATATAAAAAAGCAGCTGATTTTAAAGGAAACTTCCAAGTTGATGGTCCACTGGTAATTCATTTTGATGGGAATAACTATGCATGAAGACGATCAATTGAAGAATTTGGTATCAATAGCATCTGTGGTCTAATTAAAGCTTGGATTCAGTGTCCCATTCTATCAGAAGCACTTCTGAATAATCTTGATCTCATCAAGTTTATTATCCTTAAATACATAATCGTCTAACTTGTGCGTGTGTCACCATCGCAGGATCGATGCAAGGGAAATAACCCATTTATTAGAAGTTCGTCATTGTTGAACACGGTTATAGCCCTTTTTTTGTAATGCTACCACTCGCATAAAGCAGCCAGCTTCAGAAGGCGTTTCAACTAGGTGTTAATAAGAATATTTCTCCCTCCATAGAAAACAATTGGCTGACATCTCTGTACCTTAGTGCTGAACTCATTCCTCTGGTTTTCTTTTCTCAACGTGTGTCAGTGGGTGAGAAAAAAAAAGTCTTGCTGCTTGTTTGAGGCAATTCATGGAGAAATCTTCTGATGATCAGAAAGAAGAAAGGTGCATAGCACAAATGATCCTTCAGCACTTCATTAAGTGACATTAAAGGCTTTTGACCTCGTCATAGCTGCTCTTCTTTAATGCTCTTCTGCTTCTTATAAATTCTTTCACGACTGAACTTCCACCTGACAACAAACTTCTTCCTTTCAGAAAGCAACATCATTGGTCTCTTCCTTGAAAGTTGTCAATGACTGTCCCAATAGGGGAATAGCACTGACGTCATCATTCAAATCGCCTCTCAGCAAATCAGATGAGGAAAAGCAGTACTTGCTCTAAATTGTTGAACAGCGTCGCAAAGAGTCTCCGAATACAAAAAAAAAATCAACGGTGATGAAGAGATCGAAGACCTTCAAGACTTAAAAAGCACAGAATAAAAACATTTAAAGTGTATTTTTGAATGGCATACTTAGAGTTACCATACAATACAGTCAGATTAAAGAGTCATGTAACATGTTTTAAATTACTGTTTAATTCCTAGTTTGTAATATAATTGTTCTTTGAATCTAAAAATCAGTATTTGAAACCTTGTACAATTTTCATTTAATGCAACTGCGGAATACCATAAACATGAAATAACAAGTGCACTCAGGAAGTATTTATAGGAGCCCAAATGGTGTGAAATTTGTTATAAATAAATATATATATATATATATATATATATATATATATATATATATATATATATATATATACAGTGGATTAATTGGGACACCGCTTAGTTGGGACAGCCGCTTATTTGGGACAAATCTCAAAGAAACCAAACCAAGAAGCCAATAGTAAATTTGTATTTTTAATTGGGACAGCCGCTTAAATGGGACAAAAAGCCCCGGACCCGATGTGTCCCAATTAAGCGGAATCGACTGTATATATATACACATACATATACCGAACTATGAAGGGATAGGGAGGAGGAAAACACAATTTAACTCCTACAGGGCGCCAGCGTCAGCCTCTAACAGTCTGACAATTTTTATCTTTACATTGTCTTCTCGGCAGATTGACAATATTCAAAAGTCAGATTGAAATAGTATGCTATAAAAACTTGAAATGCAGTAATTATGTTATTCAAATAAATACATTGTTGTTTTTTTTAATGGCATAAATATTCACTTTAAAAAAAAAGGTAAGATATTTATGTTAGAAACGGATGAACATTTTTCTTTAAAAATAAAATCATTATATGTTTACTAGAAAACGTCTTACGTCTGGCCTCAAAAAGTCCTCACACTTTGGAAATGTCCCTTCGAAATATGAACCTGTTCGTCGTAATGCTTTGGTGCACAGATTGCCACTAGTTGCCAATTGATCTGCTCTAATATCTGCACTGTAAGATTGGAATGATGAAAATAAATTATATATATATTTATATAAGTTCATATATATATATAAGTTACGGTCAAAGCCCAAATTCGACCGAATCGCATATTAGCCAGCACAACCGGAAAGTGGTCAATATCGCATCACATTTACCGATCAATGTCCGATCTTTTCTAGGTTTCGGGATTTGGTGAACCAGTTAGAAAAATGGTATTGATCGGTCGTGCAAAGTCGGAAGCAAAACGTGATGAAAGATTTTTGGTGTTTGTATACAGTAATGAAAATCATATAGTGCATCGGAAATTGGTCACACACTTCGGCCAAAGAGTGAAATGGCTTAACGATTCGGAAACTGGATAAACATCGGGCGGTGACATATACATAGTAGTATTAGAAGCAAAACAATGATATATAAACAGAATGTCATATAACAAGAATGTCATATGACAAGAATATCATATAATGAGAAATACCATATAACAAGAATGTCATATAACAAGAATACTATATAATACTATATAATGAGAAATACCATATAACAAGAATGTCATATAACAAGAATACCATATAATGAGAAATACCATATAACAAGAATGTCATATAACAAGAATGTCATATAATAAGAAAGCTAGCAAGAATATTTTTTTAAATTTACAAATCTTAATGACGTCTTTCCGTCGATTTCTTCGAAAATTTCATCGTTTCCTTCAATACTGAAACATTTTTTTTTATGCTCATGACGATCTGAATTAAATCATCTTAAAAAAATATTAAATAACTGTTTGACAAAACAATTAATGGCGCGCCAAAAGAACGCAAATATACTAAACTAATGCACCAATCCGCGTTTGTGAGCGAGTGAAGTCCAAGTAAGGATGAGATGAGATGTCTTAGATCCTATAAACCACCACTAAGACAGGTTGTATGGTGCCTTTCTTTCATCTCATCATAACTAATTGTGCAATGACTATGGAGGCAACAAGGGCAGATATCAGTACCTAGAGACAGTTATGTTGACAACTACATGCTTTAGAACACAACCATCCGTTCCAAGCCATTTGTATAACGATAACAAAAATGTTCCTCTTTATCAGTGTTTTTCAAAGTGGGGCTAAAGCAAAAACAATAAAATGACTGTAAACCAAGACAATAAAAAAGAAATACAAGATTGTACTTAATAGTATAACATTCTGGGAGTTTTGTGGATGAAATCTGAGCCCTTCCTTTCTTCATCATCCGCCCCCAGGTAAAATCATCGACTCATGGGGAGATAACAAAGGGGATAATCAAAGGCTTTGATCATCTAGCGCCAGAGGAATTACCCACTTAGAACTTCAGCTGACGTCAATTGGGAAAGATCAAAGTAGACAGGGGAGAGAATTGGTACCCTCATCAGATTCAAGCAAGAGAAAGGTGGACATTGTGCCCCTTCATCGCACCAACGCTTGAAGGTCACAACTGACCACACATGATGGTTGTGGCCTATAATGGTCGCTTACCATTGGTCAGGAAAGTGGAAGTCTCACCCTGCAATGAATCTTGAGATTGCAGCGATGTGAGTGGCTTGATACTTTAGTTAGTTGGAGGAAGTCAGTGAAAGAGGAGACAAGAGCTCAGACTGCGAGACAGTCGCGCCGACTTGACCATGGGCTGAGAAACGGACTGAGTGGTTGAACATGAGGAAGGCAACGGACTCAGTTCTTGAAAAGCTAAAAGGTCGTGCGCTACGGGCATGCGGGCCTCATATTGATTAGGTGGAATTTTGCAGACCAGGTGCATGTAGACGCTTGGACAGTTCCCTTAAGGCAGGGATGTCATAAATGATGAATACCTCATGTTTCACTCAAAAATTTGACCAGCTCATGTCTGAGTTGTTTTTAAAACTACCAGCCCAGGTAAGAACCATTCGGTCTTGATGTTAAATATATTATTGTTGCCGTAGCCGATAAAGCTACTTGCCCTTTTTAGGGCACGATGATTGTCCGTCGATGTAATTAAATATTTGTTGAATTTACATTTGTTATGTACTCATTTTTTGAGCTGGGAAAAATACAAATACCAGCCAAAACTCAGTAGATGATCATACTCATAGACAACAAGCAAAAGGATCCTGAAATGGGCCCTTGACAAACAGGTGTACACTAGGGTTATGAAAACATTTTTTTTTCAAAACTTTAATTTTCCTGATGTTGCATTAGATGAACTTTTACTCATATATAACATTTTTATATTTATTTAATTGGTTCATGAAAAAACTTCCCGAGCCTAGCCTCATCTCGAATTTCTAATCATGAGCAGATGGGTAGTCAAAAAAAGTAACGGATGAAAGAGAATGTGAATTTTTTTAAAAATACAAATATATTGCTTTTCTATTGGACAAAGCTATTTATATTTTAATCAATTTGTGTATTGTGCCGTCCATTGCAATCATCGTTTTGTAGACCTTGCGACGAGCTGAAGCTTGACCAAACAGATTTGAGGTTTTAAACTGTAAATTTATACTATATCCAATCATTTAAACTATTTTATTCATTGCAATATTATTTCTGGTGATTTGTTGTTGAGAACTTCTTCTTGAAAATATGTCTTTAAAAGTAAAATGTCAAAATTCGAAATGGAAGCGGCTGAGGGAATATGGGCACAAAACTAGAAATCAAGCTCTAAATTCCGTCTTTGTATACCCGAACTTAAACAGGATATGAGTGAAATGCCTTCCAACAAAAATATAATCGGAAGATTTTCGAGACTTTTGATGAATTGAAAGAAAAACGAGACCGACTCAGAAACATAACTGAGGAATTGTTGAAGCTTTGGGAGAAACTGAATTTTCCTGTTCTTTCCAAACTTGAAGTGTCGACAAAGGTTGAAAAACTTATCACTTCTTTTGAAAAGCACAGAAAGCAACCAAATTCAGAATTCATAGAAAATCCTGTAAATTTAATACTATAAAAGCAAATGGAAATTGGCTTTGTAGTTAAGATAAAGAACTTTATAAAAGACCGATTGAATCAGGAGGCAGAGTTTGATATACGTGTGTCCTTCAAAAAGGGACGAACACACTTAAGAACCTTTGACAAGCCAGATATTAATCTCCGAAAACAGTGATAGTGAGGAAAAAACAAGAGTGGTGAGTGAGACCCTGAAGAAATTCCTGAAGATTTTTCTGTAATAAAGGTAACACGCTACTCAACTAAGTCTGCTGCCAAACTGGTGTTTAAACACATTTTTCAACTAGGAAAGCGACCCACGTGCTTCGAAATCTGGCTGAAAATGGGGTTAGTGTTTCAACACCATCACAGTCTGGAGTTTGGCGACGAAAAATTAAAGATGCAGAATTAGTTAAAAACCGCCTGATGGAACTGATGAAGAGAAAATTTGTTTGGATTTTGATGGTAAAAAAAATAGTTAAAAAGGAGTCACAAGTTGTTTACTTAAAAAAATTAGAAAAGAACATTGCAACTTGGCATTTTAATTTGTGACAGTGGAACCTCTGCATACATCTATAAGACTCTACAGGAACTGCTTGATGAGTATGTGAAGGAGTTAAATATAACATTATTTTATTTGTGCATAAGTGCTTAATCACAATTGTCTAGAGATTATAAATTTGTATGTAGTTATGTGACGCAGTGAAACGTCACTTGTCTCTTTCTTAGATACAAGCCTTGGAGATTTTTGAGGAGTTACTTACTTGAGCTTAAACTAGGAGGTTGTATTTAGTTTTTCTCTATGAGAGTTCTTTTTCGTGTCTTGAGACAGCAAGATGTATATCTAGTTGGTGGTTTTCTTAAAGTTAAGTATTGATGAAAGTCAGTTAATAATAATATATTTGAAGTGAACTGTGATGTAATATGACTTCGATTTATCTTAATGTCGTCGTTTAATAAATGTTGTTGAATCAGCTGCATAGACTTGTGACTTTCATTTGAGTGTATTTGTGATGAACACTTAAAGCAACACCACGCTACCGTACGCCTCCAGTAACACAACATCAAAGACCCACACCATACACCTCGACAGAGTGCAGTGCATGGAGCAGTATTCAGATGATTATATCTGAAACAACAGCAGTCATTACTGGTAGTAAAAATGATGTTGTAACCAGGCTACAGAGGACATTTCGAGAGAAGAGATTTAAAGAACCACAATACATAAACTGCCAACACCACGTTCTTGATCTTGTTCTTAGACATGTGATGGACTTTTTCATATACCGTCAAGATAACCTGACATTAACTACAAGATTATTGATTAGGTGTTAGAACAATATGACGATTTGCAAAACGCATACATAGACACGGAAGTAACGCCAATGTGTGAGAATTTTGGCTGAGTGATGACTTTAAATATTTTTCCGAGCTTTGTGAAGCATACACGTTTTACAAAACAGAAAAACTGGCCGCATATGAAGTGCCACAAGTTGCCGTCACTTCACGGTGCCAGGTGGAACTCGCGAGGATTTTATTGCAATTTCATGCTCGCGGGTTTTCTAACCAACAATACTCAGAGATAGACTATGAAGATCTGCTTTCAGCATTAACCAAGCTTCAGTGTCCCAATGCTGTAAAATGTTTCGAAATCATTGGAATAATGAACCATCAGTGCTTGATGTGCCTTGTCCCAACACAGTAGCCTAGAGTGCTGTAAAGTGTTTATGGTAGAGGTTCATTCTACTTACATAACAGACACATATCTTATTAGCAAATTTGTAAACACAAACACACAAATCTGAAACACTATTAAAACACTGAATATGCTCATTTATATGTATTACTAATGTGTATTGTATGCAAAAAATTATATGTTATAATTAAAACTATTTGAACCTCTATATGCATCAATGTTAAAAAAGGAAATTCACTTAGGCGAGGGAGGTATATTCATGTTCTGGCAAAGTCAAAGTCATTTTTGTGATTTTTTTAGGTAAAAGTTCATCGATTACAACCCCAGGCTAATAAATTTGAAATTTGTCATAACCCTAGTGTACACAGTATCACGGACATAAATAAGAGGGTTCACAGATGTTGAAAGTTTGAGATACACTGCTGTAAAACTACTATTGTTAAGTTTTTATGATTAAAAAGAAAAAAAAAAAAAACAACTATTTTTCTAACTATTATTAAATTTGTTTTTAATTGATAATTTGTAAATAAAAACTTGTAACACTAGAACGACTACAGCAGTAATTTTGACCGCAACTCTACTTTGAGGTTGAATTACTTCTAGACGGCTAACCCCAGACTGTTGAAATTTTATGACTTTACATATCCTTATAACATTGTTAAATTATAGAAGATTTTTATTGTTGGTTTTATAATAATCGAAAAAAAAACAAGTTATACCTTGAACGCCTGAAGCGGTCATAATGACAGCCATACTGATTAATATCTAGTGACGCTGTCGGCTCATGTCATCATATTACATCCTCCGAATTATTTTTATTTTGAAATAACATTAGTAGTTGAACAATGTTTTGAAATTGCATACTATTTTTTTAAAACAAAAAGTAAATGAAAAAATTAAAATTGTTTGAACATTTATAACTTTCATAATGTTATTATATAAAGAAATAATTTTTGGATATTTGATCAAAGGATTGCAATGATGTATTGTGGAAAGAGGTTTAGTGATCAAGAGTGTTTGTCAATATTGCAACAACTTGATGATGCTTCAGGTAATGATAGTAGTGATATGAATTTGAGGTATGGGATACTGATGACATTAAAACCCTAGCTCAGATGACGATGCAGATGCTGGCGATAGTGATATGTCAAATGAAGTTCACAAAAAACGTCTATCACTTATTTCGGCAAAACTTTGTGACCCAGATTGAACTATATGGAAAATTCTACACCAAGAGACGTAACTCCTGGAAGATTTGTTACACAAAACGTTTTGAAAGAAATAACCGGTCCAACTTCATATTCAAACAGACATATTGGAGAGAATGATGCTTCATCATGGTTAAAGTTTATTAAAAAATGCACCGTTGAGGAAGTTCATTGTCCATTGCACAGTTGAGAAAGTTCATTGTCCATTGCAATCAGATTCCTGAAACGTTTCCATAGAGAAACTTGTAGTATTTATTGTATTCGTGTAGTATTTATTGTATTCGTGTAGTATTTATTGTATTCGTGTAGTATTTATTGTATTCGTGTAGTATTTATTGTATTCGTGTACGCAAGAGGAGCCTTGTGTGCTTCATCATTAGACCTGAATGACATGTGGTCAAATGAGTGGGGACATCCTATATTTGCTGAAACCATGGCGCGTGATCGCGTCAAGGAGATTATGAGATTCCTGCGGTTTGATCAAAAGTCGACTTGTTCAGCTCGTCTTGTGAATCCATTCGTTTAAAACTCTCATCTATGCTTCACAGCAGGTGAGAACATCATAATTGACGAACAGTTATTGCCGTGCAAAACACGTTGTAAATTCATTCAGTATATCATCATATGGCAAATTCAAATAGAAATTCTGGTTGACAGTAGATCTTGAAACAAAATACTTTCTGAACGGTTTCTTATACCTCGGTAAAGATGAAGACAAAGATAAAAGTCTGCAACTTTGTGAATACGTGGTTTTGAAGCTACATGATCCATTCTTTTTGAAAAGGAGAACTGCTACAAACGATAACTTCTTTACATCGCAAAAACTTACTTACTCACTATGTGCCAAAAATATATCCATCGTTGGCACATTAAAGGCAGAATCAAAAAGAGTTGCCAGCAATTTGTAAAGTCACAACTCCATAATGTTTTTCTTCAAAAATTCTCGTCAAGGGTCGAAAAACCCTCACAATTTATCGTTGTAAGCCAAAAAATATTGTCTGCATATTGAGCACTTTGCAAAAACATGTTGAAATTGGTAAAACAAAAGAAATCTTCCGGAAACTGTTCAATTTTATCATTTTTCTAATTGTGGAGTGGACGTTCTGGACCAATGAGCCACCTGTACAGAACGAGAGCAGCAATACGAAGATGGCACGTCTATATCTTCTATACTGTTCTGGATTTTGCTGCTATAAACGCATTTATGTTATTTCGACTAAACAACTCTTCCAACATTTCTAGTCTGTCTTATATTTTGAAACTTGTTCACGAATTGAGATCGCCTTACTTTGCAACAAAAAAATAATTCCAACAGGCATTCCTGTAAAAAGTTGAGCAAAGAGTAACACACGCCATCAATGCTCATTTGGTCGTAACAAAATACAAGATCTGTGTTCATCATGTGAGGAGCCTACTTGTGTAAAATGTCAAGAATGCTGCATCAAAAAAGTTTATTGTAAAACATGTATTGGTTGAATGGAGTACCTGTCCATACAGCTAACAATCACATTTTAATTATATTCAAACTATTTGTTTTCATAATTATAACTATAGGGTATAATTTTAATTCAATTTTTTATTAATCTGTTTTCATCATTTCAATCAATTAACACCGGTCAACATGATGACTAATGAACAGAATGTGATTACCTACGTTTATATTTTAAAGTATACTATTTATAACTCTATTGATATTGTTTCTTTGGTTGTTACACGTAATAAAAATAATTATTATACGACATAATTTTTTAAGTCTTACCGCGGTCAAAATGACCGCTTTAGTTGTTAAAAGTATTTCAAATAACCCGTCGTTCTAGTGTTAAAATGATAAACATACTAATTTTATGCCAAATTAATGTTTTTTTTTCCAACCATACAAAAGCAACTTACTTATCTAAACTGCCGTTGTTCTTAAAAAACCACTGCTCTACATGCACCTCATAACTAACACCGTCCACCAGGAAAGCCGAAAACATGTATTGGTTTATTCTGGTATTGCCAGCAAATACTTCAACAGAAAAAGTAACTGTCTGCAAAAAAACCCAATAACATTTTAGCACCGTTTAGGCTGTGACAGTAATAGTTGTGTGAGTGAATAAATGTGGGTGTGTGTGTGTGAGTGAATGTGTGGGTGTATGTAAGTAAAAGCGTGGGTGTGTGTGAGTAAAATGTGTGGTGTGTGAGAGTGAATATGTGGGTTTGTGTGAGTAAATTTGTGGGTGTGTGTGAGCTAATGTGTGGGTGTGTGAAAGTAAATATGAGGGTGTGTGTGAGTAAATGTGTGGGTGTGTGTGATTAAATGTGTTGGTGTGGGTGATAGTGAATCTGTGTGTGTGTTGTGTGAGTAAATGTGTTGGTGTGGGTGATAGTGAATGTGTGGGTGTGTGTGTGAGTAAATGTGTTGGTGTGGGTGATAGTTAATGTGTAGGTGTGTGTGTGTGTGAGTAAATGTGTGGGTGTATGTGAGTAAATGTGTGGGTGTGTAAGAGTGAATGTGTAGGTGTGTGTGAGTAAATATATGGGTGTGTTAGAGTGATGGTTTGTTTGAGAAAATAAGTGTGGGTGTGTGAGAGTAAATGTGTGGGTATGTGAGAGTGAATGTGTGGGTGTGAGAGTGAATGTGTGGGTGTGTGAGAGTTGATGTGTGGGTGTGTGAAAATGAATGTGTGGGTTGTCTGAGAGTGAATGTGGTTGGGTGTGTGAATGAATGTGTGTTTGAGTGAATGTTTAGGTGTGTGTGTGTGAATACATGTTTGTGTCTTTTTGAGTTAATATGTGTGTGTGTTTGAGTGAATGTGTGAGTATTAGGGTGATGCAAAAAATGAAGTTTTGAATTTTTCACGGGGCACCATCTAAAATTGTTCCGAAATATGAAAAAAAAAAACAAATAAAATATTTATTGATTTTGACACATGTTGAATGGTTGCTACCACATTGTGAATTTTACAAATTTCTATTATTTTTCCATTGTTGGTAACAACGTGACTGCCTGACTGACTATGCCCAAAATATATTATTAATTGTGAGAAATGATGAAGATACAATGCCACTCTTATTTATTTCAGTTAATTTTAATCTTTGCTGTTAATAATTCTTTGTTAAATTTTTTTGTCTAATTTCTTTGGCCGCATTTACACAAAATTAATATAATAATATCACTCAGTTAAATTTTTTTATTTTATCTCTTAAAATCGTTTCAACTAGTTTAATGAAGATGTCCAGTAGTAGAGCAAGTGGAGTAAAGCCTGTAACCAGGAAACAGACTGAAGTTTGGCTTGTTGGTCAGCTGTCATCCAAGCTGTCTGCTACTAAGCTGCCATAAAGAAAGAAGTTGTTTCACTGTTATTTTACTACAAACAAAATGAGAAGAAAACTGTGAGAGATGTATGTCATGCAACTGCAGTTGATATTTTGGAAGTTTGGGCAAAAATTCACATTCCTACAAGGTTGAAAAAATATATTGTCGACAAGGTTGAAGGCATGAATGGGAGAAACTGCGAAAAAACAAAGAAAATAAATCAAAAAGGTCAGAGGGATTACAACAAAAAGAAAAGGATTGGAAAGCCGGTTTAGAAGATTTATTCGATATAGCACATTCAGTTGCGATGGAATTAATACGAATTTCTTAAAACAAAACGTCAAAAAGGACGCCCAGGGAAAATGAGCTATGTAGATACTGTCTTGTTAAAAAAGGTGTCTTTGTCACAAAATTGACTTGAAATTATAGAGAAACGTCGAAAAACGAGAAGAAGAAAACAGAACAGATGGTGATTAAAAGCTGTTCTAATTTCATCATCATCTTCTTCTGATGCTGAACAAGAAACAGAAGAGAATTTCTAAGACACCTCTGGTATTTATCAGAAGCACTTGATGCATTGGCTTTTTTGATGATGAAGTAAAACTTGACATAAAACAGAAAATAGTGAGATGTTTGAAAACAAATGGTTCACCTGGCTCGTTGAAAAAGCAACAATTGATCAATCTCTAATAGAATTCAAATAACTTGATGATTTCGTTTCAAATAACAGCTATCGTTTTTTTTTTGCCATTTTCGGACTGTCATCTGAACATTTGAGCAGTGATCCAGATAGTTGGGAAACCAATGAAACCTTCAAAAAAGCAAAAACTGAACTATCCTCTCTCAGACTTGTGAATTACATAGCAGAAAGTGGAGTAGCTCTTATGAAAGAGTACAATAAACTTCACACAAACAATGAAGAACAGAAACAGTACCTGCTGATGGTTGTGGAACAGTATAGACAGAACTGCCCAAGACAGGAACATGTCAACATTGGTGCAGTTGAACAAGATTTTAACTATTAATTTAATTGTTTGTATGGTTTTTATTAAACAAGTAAAATAACTTTAGATTTGTTTAACTGGTAACGAATATGCTATTTTTTTCATTTTTATTATTTGTTAAAACTAAACATGGCGGTAGAACTATCTTAACCCATTAGCACCCATGATCCCCAAATGGGGATCATGTACTTTAAACCGTCTAGTGGCGCCACTTACGATCTAGTTAGGAAATAACGATGTCCAGATGACTAATCAGGGTTGTGTTTGTGCCGCGGATGCTAAATTTAGTTTGTGCACGTGACTGGCTTCCCGCGCGAGAGCATTCTTCCGGTCGGGGCCCGTGTTTTCGTCGCGTGAAGGAAACGCCGGTTTTCGCAGCACAACAAGTGGTTATCCAAGAGGTTTCTTTTCATTCTTGGTGAATCGTCGTGATCATTGGTAAGTGTTTCGTGCTGTAATTGCACTTTTCAATGGATTATATCGTTTTGATGGGTACAATAGACCCAAATATCTCGATCCCCATTTGGGGCTCATATCTGATACCGACTTGAATTTCACTAAATATTTTGTGTTTGCATTTTACAGGAAATGGCGCGACACAGGGTTCTTTCTTTGAAAGAAATTGATGATATTATAAATGATGATGCCTTTCTAAGTTCTGATGAAGATGATGATGACAATGGCCCGATAGATGTCGTGGAACTTCCCCCAGAACGAGTTGATGAAGTGTCAGACAACGAAGATATTGATGACAATATTCTTGATGACGATGAACCTGCAGATGTTCCTGGTCCTGTTGAAATTCATCGCGCAGAAAGGCGCGATGATCATGTTATAGTGGCCATCGCGTCGCCATCAACAAGCACCGCTACAAACGATACAGCCCCACCACCTGCCAAAAGGAGAGTGGTACCTTTGAATCCAAAATGGAAGAAGAGACAACCAATGTATTCTAAGACCTACCGAAACTGTGATGTTGTGGAAAAAAGAAGGTGTGATATAATCAACTTACTCAAGGGGAAAAGCCCTGTGCAGTGTTTTGAGAAGCTATTTGATGACGCAATTATCACGGATATTGTCCGGCAAACTGTAACATACGCTACACAGAAAAACGTCCACCAGTTTTTCCTTTCAAGTGATTGTGTTAGAAAGTTTTTTGGCATTCTTCTCTTCACTGGGTACCACTGCTTTCCTCAAGAACAATTGTACTGGTGTGAAGATGAAGATATTGATGTTCAAAGTGTGAGAAAATGTATGAGTCGAAACAGGTATCTGGAAATCAAACGCTACCTCCATATTAGTGACAACTCTGACCTGGAAGGAATCCCAGCAAATGAAAGGGACAAGCTCTTCAAGATTCGCCCATTGATTGACAAACTAAATGAAAACTTTCAGCAATTTGGTGTCTTCTCTGAAAGTTTGAGCATTGATGAACAAATGGTCCGATATTTCGGACACCATTACTCTCAAGCAGTTTATGCGTGGTAAGCCTGTAAGATTCGGATTCAAACAATGGGCGATTTGCTGTTCACGAACAGGCTATTGTTACCAGATGCAGGTGTACGAAGGCAAGGCTACAGGGAGTGATGATGATGCAGCCGTGTCTGAACTTGGGGCATCTGTTGTCTTGAAAATGATTTCAATTTTAGAGACACCATATGCTCATAAACTTTATTTTGACAATTTCTTCACCGGATTTTCCTTGGTGAAACATTTGAAAGATATTGATGTCAGGGCAACAGGGACTGTTCGATTCAACAGAAGGAACAAGTGCCCTGTTACGCCTGAGAAGGAAATGAAGAAAAAAGAACGAGGTACCTGTGACTACAGATTTGATTCTGAAAATGAAATTTTGGGTGTGATTTGGAATGACAACAGCTGTGTAAAGCTACTAAGCAACCATGAACCCATTGATCCAACATCACAAGTGAAGCGATGGAGCCGGACAAGCAAGAGAGAGATACAAGTCCCCCAACCCAAATTGATCACAGAATACAACAGACACATGGGTGGGGTTGATAAGATGGATTGGAATGTACAAAAGTACAGAATCAAAGTCAGGGGGAAAAAATGGTATTTCCCATTGCTTACCAATGCTATTGATGTAGCATTAGTGAATTCCCATGCATTATATTGTCTTGCAAATGATGCGATTCCTCTCTTGGATTTCAGAAGATCTGTTGCCAGGGCATATCTTGCTCTTTCTTCGCCAATATCTGACCCAAAAAGAGCTGGAAGGAAATCTTTCTCCAAACCAGCCTCTGGATCTGGACACTACCTTGAACGCACAGAAATGGGGAAACAAAGAAAATATGCAGTGTGTAAGACTAACGCAAGAAAACAGGCTGCAAATGTAATGTTGGCCTACATGTTGAGTGTTTCCCAACATGGCACCAAAACTAGGTAGTACGTGCCATGATCCCCATTTGGGGATGGGCCAAACATGTAAAATTTTGGGAAAAATACAAGTGCTGAGATTCAAAATACGTGTTTTCCTTATCAAGCAGATGTCAATCTATACAAAAAAGCAAA